>ML293661.1:0-33567 GCA_005239495.1 Nicotiana undulata | reverse complement strand
AAAGATTTACCAAGTTAAAAAATGAAATCTTTGTATCCTTTGTCCCCCCCCCCCCCCCCCCCCCTCTTCTCTTACTTCTATCTGAACGACGTCCTACCTCAGCTATTCTTGTCCATTTCGCCTTTTTACTTTTCTTCACTCCTCATTTCTCGCTAGATCTGTTCCTCATTTGTCTTTGAGAAATAGAGTCCCATAGCATGTACTTTCTAAAAAACTCAGCATTATCCTTTTTCTCTTCTGGAATATGTTGTTGAATCCGTCTCCGCTCGTGATCTTTAGTCTCCGATTGTCGGACCCGCCGGAGCTCCTCCATGTATGTAAACTAGCTAATAAAGAGATTAAAATATTAACTTTCCAAGATTCTACCCCACTTCAAGAATATATATTTGGGATTGTGAAATGGTAATATTACCGTAACAGAAAGGAAGAAGGATTCTCCTGGTTTCTTCGAGTAAGATAGAAGTCATGAACTTTAGCTGTAGTGGAGTTGTTTTTTGACGTTTCTGAGAACTCAAAGACACTTCGTTTTCCATTCCTCTATTTTTTCCAATGGGTGTTGTATGACTGCTTTATATTGTGCTGCTATAATCAGAGGGAGGAGGAGAAATGGTAATGGAATTTAATGGTGGTCAAATGGAGAAGAAATGATGGATGGTGGTGGTGAAATAAAGAAGATGCGGGGGAGGGGAGTAAAAAATGGAGTAAGAAGAGGAGAGAAAGAAGAAGGTGAGTGTCTTAGTTACTCTTGGGGTGCTTCAACGGTGGAAAGAGATGGAAGGCTTATGTGGATGAGCGACGGTGGTGTAAATTCTTTCAAAGACTCTTTCTTCTCTGTTCTTTTTCTTTTAATTCTGGATTTTTCGATGCTGACGTGTAGATTTACTATTGGCTTTATTTTCCACCTCACAGCAAGTGGCATTCACTCGCTGAACTTGGTCTAGCATTGTGAGATATGTGTTTAATTGATACACATTGATTGAAGTTGAAGTGTCTAATAGGAAAAGGTCTTAGTTAAAGTGTCTAAATGAAATTTGGTGACAAGTTTAAGGGGCTGTTTATGTATTTGGCCTTAAATTTGCCTGTCTCGATATGCTTAACATTGTCATGTTGAACCACAGTGTGTGATACTAATGGTCTTATGTCATAGTTCAACTTCATAGGTAATCTCCAAAAGTATACTTAGTTATTTCAAGACTCGTTTGAGCCATATAAGTCACAACCCCCTTCAACCATCGAATGTGCAACTGCAGGCCACCACATTTTGTTTCTTGCTTCTCCATGTTACTTGACTGCCCCATGCAAATCTTCAGTACCCTGACGTCGACCTTTTTCTGACAGTCGATCCTGCCCAGTCTGCATAAAGGACTGCATTTGTGCAGGCATTAATGGTCTGTAATCCTTTCCCCACAAGCTCTTTACATGTCCTAAAATGTGATGGATAGTTTTGAGATGCTCCTTGTGAGAGGAATGAATGATTTGACTTGCTAGACTTGCAGCAAATGCAATAGCAGGTCATTTATGTGTCAGGTATAATTAGCTTTCCTACAAGTTTCTGTTAAATCGTGACCACCTCATCTAAAAGTTTATGCTTTTAAATTTAACAGTTCGTACTCCATGAACCTAAGTGATTCACATGTTTTGTTTGTTTGATGTATTATCAAATTAAATAAGGATATAGGGAAATAGAGCAGAAGAATCCCCCATAGTAAGATTGACAAAAGAGGAAGAAAATTAGTTCTCGGAGTAAAGAGAAAAGGAATGACAACGAATTAAGGAAAAATTGTTAGCTTCCTGCTTGTTCTTAATTCTGATAGGTTAACTCAGGGAAGCAGTTGAGCCACGGACATCATCCCCTTCATTTTCGGCATTCAAAGAGCTCATGGAAGTTAAGATGCCTCATTTTCTTGTTTTCTCTTGATGCTGAAAAAAAAGTCTGTAAGTTAATAATTATTAAGTGTAAATGTAAATTAATAATGAATAATATCGGTCTAAGGTGAGCTTAAATGGAGCGTAGCCCGTGAGGATTGATATAACCAACCTCAACTAGCTTTGGATTGTGACATAGTTGTCTCTGAAGATCATTGTTTCTCCATCTTCCTGTTATGGGTTGGTGATGCATAGCTTTCAAGTTGTTCCATTCGGAAGATGAGCTAAACTATTGTTAGAGATGCTAGGCTGACATCTCTGCATGAAATCTTTGATCATGCTAATGGGGTGTGGTTTCATGTTTTATTAGGAAAATGGTGATTTATTCTGGAAGCATGATATTGGAGAGCCAATCACTTCATCTGCCTATGTTGATGAACACTTGCTATTGGCATGCATTGATTCTTCTCTGTCTCAAAGGTGATTTAGTGTAGTTTAATCATGGAATGAACTATTCTATGATAAGTCAATAAGGAATTCAACTCATCTGTATATGTCATTGCCAGGTTAATCTGTGTTTGCTCCAGTTCTGGAAGTGTATGTGTTCTTCAAGTCAGCTTGAACTCTGATGGGGCAAATCAACCATGTGATATGGTGCGGGAATTTGCTAGGTATGAACTTGGAGGAGACATTTTCTCCTCTCCTGTGATGATTGG
Source organism: Nicotiana undulata (assembly GCA_005239495.1). Taxonomy (NCBI): domain Eukaryota; kingdom Viridiplantae; phylum Streptophyta; class Magnoliopsida; order Solanales; family Solanaceae; genus Nicotiana; species Nicotiana undulata. The sequence continues at coordinate 30,985 of ML293661.1, read as the reverse complement.
TGGGGAAATATTTGTTGGTTGCAGGGATGACTACGTGCACTGCATTAGTCTTGGATGAAATACCAGTATAAGCCTATTACATTATATCTTTCACATGCTCTATCTGTGGGAGTATAAAACTCCTCATTATCAGAGCATCAAATATTTGAAAAGAAGTTTGTGAATTATCCGAGTGTTGGATGATGGAAGAATCAAGGTCATGAGGAAATCGAGCTACTGGCATCAAGAAAAGCTCAAATTCTCAACCCCCAACACACACACACACACACACACACACACACAAAAAGGCTCAGTGTCTCCCCTGGAAAAGGAATGGAGTTTCCCTTATATCACCAAAGAAATTGAACCGAGGGAGATACTCGGTGCAATACTGGGAGAGGTTGTTTTGGAAGGACCACATATGAATCGAGTCGCTTTCAACTAATGTGCTCAAAATTCTAGCTTCACGATGACAAAAAGGTGCCACTTAAAGCTTGATGATTGCTGCTTAAGCACTGAATAATTGATCAAGTGTGTTTACTGCTAATGTGCTCACCGCCCAGCTTCACAATGACAAAAAAGGGCTTCAGTTAAAACCTGATGCTTGCCGCTTTCGTGAGACATTCTGCTTGTCTAGAAACCAGTATTCGGTTCTTGTTGAAGAGCACCAAAAACTAGCTTATGAGGTACGGATTATCCGAGATCGTAAAAGGAGATAACAAAATGTGGAATATATTAATACATTATCCTCCACTCGCGCCTGCCCGGGGCTGGACTTCTGGAGTGTAAACAATATAACATGGTGGCGCCCAACTTTGGGTAACAACAATTGCGTTCAGTCCCAAACCAGTTGAGGTGTGGCTTGCTACCATATCAAAAAACTTGGACCTAACTCAATCTCGAAAGCTAGTTTATGAGGTGAGGATTGTCTAAGACATATAAGGAGACAATTCATTCTCTTGACCAATATAGGACATACCAATGCTTACAATTCGTGCTCAGCATTTCCTGCTTGACAGGATTTATACCTATTGTTTACAAGATTAGGCTTCTGGCTAAGCTATCTTAATTGTACACTCCATTTTAGGCAATGAATCTTACTGTGTATGTTGTTGTAGTAGTATTTTAGCCAACAAACTGCTCGTCTGTGACTTTGGCTCAAATTTTGGCATAGATGTACAGTTAGTCTTTTTTGGAATCATGGGTAATCTTGATTCAATTTGGTTATAATGGAGGATTTGATTTGTATCAATTGATAGTGTAATGAATTTTTTACTCTACCGTGTAATTTAATTTGCTATAGCAAATTACTTCTGTCTTATTTTCTTAAGTTACTAGTTCCACATGTAGTAGACGATTACTTGCAATCAACAATATTATATAAGCCTATAAGCCTATAAGCTGCTATAGCAATGTTGCTCTAATTAATTACCCTGTTATTGAATTCCCACTGATTCCCTATACATGGTAAAAATTTACATGTATCATATGTACTGTTACATGACGCTTTCCTGAGATTCCTTGGAAGGGCATCGTAAGGCTGAGTAACTAATGTTAGTGCAGTTATTATCCGCCAACTGAGATCCCCTCCATACGCTAGACGAGATTGTCAGTGTCGTACGAGAATACTAATGTCAAGAGCAATTGAGAGAACATAAATGAGAATTGAGAATGAAAGAAATCTTGATTGCATTAATGAAAGCTATTACAGAAACAACACGGTGTCGAGGGGAGAAACACCATTACAAAGAATTGTTTTCTTGCTAGAAAGTTTGATTGCTTGATCCCCCTAATAGTGCTTAAAAAAATAATCCAAAGTTACAAAACTTGGCCTAACTAAGCTAGAGGAACATAATGGAAGTACATGAAGTAAAACTATTTTATATTTACAATGAAAATGACTCAGTTTTTTACAAGGTAGGAACATGTCCGTTGTCAGCAACCTTGTCTTTGGCATCATGCTCTGCATGCGTGACGCTGTTGGCATCTGCCTGCGGCTGGGCGCTGACGAGGGCTATCGGTGGGGCGGCAGAGGCACATGAGCGCTTGTCACTTGACGCAACCAAGACCACGGGGCTGTCCATGGTGCTAGGCATTGGGAGGCTTTCTAGGACGCCATTGTGCGCGTCTAAAGGGACATGGGGCATGGCTGGAAAGCCGCCCATGACAGTACACGCCATATCATATTAACTTAATATGGTTAAGTGATTTAAAAAGTGAAAATGTGCAATAATTAATCATTGTTATAAATAGAGTTTTATTTAAGGTGAATGCCTATATTTTAGAGAGATTTTAGGGATTTTACTTGGTGGCTAAGTCACTCTTTCCCTATAAATAGAGAGGTTCTATTATTGTAATTCATCCCAAATCAATAAGAATTCTCTCTCCCTATTTTCCTCTGCAATACTTGTCTTCTTATTTTATTGTTTTATAACACGTTATCAGCACGAGAACCAATTGAGTAGAAGCTTTGGGATTGAGCATAATGATTGTCAATTGTTCCATGAACTTCCTTCATGATTATATTCTGGATTTAAGGTAAGTATTTTACAATTTTCTGTTTTAAATTCTTGAAATTCTATAATTTGATTTTAAATGCAAGCAAAGACAATAAACTTTGATTATAACTCTTATAGAGTTTGCAAGAAATTATAACCACCCGAAGTGGTAAAATTTCTATGCCTTGTCATGATCAAATTCATGTATGATTGTGGGCTGATCACGTCCAACTACGCCTTATAAAAAGGACTAAGCGGTCGTTGCAAATATAATCCGGTTTACAAGTCCGGAGTCGAACCCCACAGAGAACTAAGACTTAGCTACATTTGTTCACTATCACCAAGAATACACGCTTGAACAATTCCTAACTTATAGATATTAAAATTCTTGTGTTTAACTAATTAACTAATAAATTAAAATAGTAAATTAACACTAAAGATACTACGGATTGGAGAAAAGATTAAGGAGGTCTAGAGTTATGATTTTCCCAATTGTCGGAATCCTTCCCGCTACGTCTTTTATAATTTCGCATAAGTATTCTCTACCGATTATGAGCGCTCTGCGTGTTGTAATTCTCTCCCGAGTGACCACAATTTACTAGACATATTCTCCCGAATTACGCTAGCTATCCTTAAGTACATCTCACTTAGATCGCACTCAAGGTTTCGTTATCCCTAATCCCACCTTTAAACCCTTAGTTATTGATCCCTCATATACGTCGGGAGTGATGTTTAACAACGACCTAAATATGCACTCTCTACCCAGTAATACATACTAAATAGGCACAAATAATTGAGGGCCCTTCAATCAACCACAAGAACAATATAGTTGAACAAATAGAGAAAATACTACGACTCAATTATATAAAAACATAACAAGAATTTATCCTACAAAAGGTTCCATCAAAACCCTAGATAACAAATTAGCTATTCATAATAGTATGTAAAAACACAATACTAAAAGTCATAACCAACAATGAAAAATAAGAATAGGAAGGAAAAACTCGTAGAAAAATTCCCCGCCTTGCTCCTATTATGTCTCTGCCGCCTTAGGTCGAATCTGTGTTCAAAATATGTCCAACCTCTCCAAAATAGCGTTTTCCCATGTATATATACCAATTAGGGTTGGCCCCAAATAATTATACCTTCTCCTACGCGAAAAAGGATAATTTTTCAGGTTTGGACGCTCGCTGTCGCGGTCAACCGCGGTCCGGGTGCGGTCATTACCCAGTGTGCTGCCTCAGTCCGCGTCCAGGTCCGCGGTTGCGGTTTCGACCGCGTTTTTCACCCTGTTACGTTTAGAATTTGGAAAACCTCAAAACCTAAAGGTTGTAGCCCTTTGAGTTAGCTTTCCAACAATATAATATATAGCCCAAATGGAGTTCGGAGAAAATAGTTATGTCTATTTTACTAGACCGTGTGCAATATGCCTACTCGAGTCTTCGTTTGTTCTTAACTATCAAATTTGACCCCTGAACACGATCCCGGATTAATTCCTTCGGATTTTACTCAGACTTCAAAGCTGCAAATCACTTGAATTCATTCCATAACATCTATATAGCTCGGAATCACTCCTACAAGGCATAAAACACATAATTAGTGCAAAACACTAGCGGTTAAAGCTCAAACTCAATTAAGGTGCAGTAAATTAGAGTATAACAAGAGACTAAAATACGTAATTATAGCCTATCATCATGGTAAAAGAAGTGGAAACCCGTCTCATTGAATTTTCTTCATTCTCATTCCCCTTAAGAGAATGTGATAGCAATATGTGATAAGTCTGAAAGAAGACAAAATTATTACCGTGAAGGTATCAATGGATGTGGACGTGGCAATATACGAAATTATAATCGTCATCATTGTGATAATGGGAATTATAAGAATTCTCAAAATAATCTTTCATACATTGAAAGTAATATTTGTCATCGATTTGACATGAGATTTTGTAAAGTACATATAGATAATTATGGTCCATTCATGATGTGAATGTGACAACATTTGATTTATGAATACATATTCAATTTTCGAAGAATATGAACGTGCTAGTGGTAGTGTATATACAACACTTACCTCTAGAAGGGGGTTTGAGATGATATAAGAAAATAATGTCATTATTATGACATGAATGGTCATTGGTTACGTACCTATTGTACGCCAAAATATTATGGCAATTTGATTATTATACGACAAAAGTAATAGAAGTAACATATCTTGCCCATGATGATATTGACAATGACCATAATTGTATAACTTTCTCCTTGAAAGTGATATTCACTATATGGATTTTGATGAATATGTGGCAGTACAAAAAAATAATTGAAAGCTCTAAAAGAGCCGATTATACTATTTTGGAGAAACACATTTTTTTTGGTAACTAAATATTTTATTCATCACCAAAAGAAACTTTACAAAACATATAACTAACAAACACAATTAGTTACCCTTGTTGTTCATTCTCTATAGCTAACTAGAGTCTAAACATATGGAATATTTCTCTAATTTTTGATGTTGCTCTCATACTACAGATACAAGCAATATCCCTAGCTATTCATTCACTATTTCTATATATTTTCTCAAAAATTCTCATATTTCTCTCTATCCATATACTATGAACAAATTCTGTATATATCATCTTGAAGATTTGTGCATGTTGAGTCTTCCCTTTAGCTCTTTTTATAATCTTTTGCTGATGTTGTTGCCAACTTCTTGATGTCATTAGTCTTCCCCGTGCCCATTGGTTCACTCTATGCCAAACTTCCTTAGAAAAATCACATTCCAGAAATAAATGCTCATGATTTTCCTCAGCTTTCCTCCACATGACACACCGAGTGTCTATGATATTCCCCATTTTACTAACCTGTCAGAGGTTAGTAGTCTGCCTTGTAGTTGCAACCATAATGTAAACTTTGCTTTAGGTCGAGCAGCATTGTTAAACATCATGTCCGTCCATGAAACCCTTGTATCCTCCCCCATCAGATGCACATATATCTGTCTTGTAATGCTCTTTTCTGCCTTGAATTTTCAGTGCTTTCCTTCAAAAATTGTTTTGGCTTCCATTATCTTTCTAGTCATCCAACATGCTTGTTGTGGTATCACCATTGTTTCTATTGCTTTCCCCTTGATGTAGTATTCATGTATCCACTTTATCCACAGTTTATCTTGCTTATAGGTCAGATCCCTAAAGCTTTTTGCTATAGCAACTTTATTCCATTTCTGCAAGTTTGCCAATCCCAATCCTCCTACACTGTTTGGTGTACATACTCGTTCCCATGAAACCAAAGCTTTCTTACTGATAGTGTTGCAACCAGACCATACAGAAATCCGATAGTAAGCCTCAATGGTTTTTAGAACTTTGGTAGGTAAAACAAAGAGTTGAGCCCAGTATGCTTGGACTCCAGATAATACACTTTGTACCAGTTGCACTCTTCCTCCATATGATAGTTTCTTTGCTGTCCATGATGATATCCTAGCTACTATCTTTTCAATAAGTGGTTGCCATTGTACTAGAGATAACTTCTTTGTTGACAGAGGAACCCCTAAGTATTTAAATGGCAACTCACCTTCAAGCAGTCCCAACTCTTGTATAATTCTGTCTCTCTGTTTACACCTCCAAAATAGATCGAACTCTTTCCCAAATTTGCTTTGAGTCCTGAAGCTGTTGAGAATTGGTTGAAACATTGTTGCATAGAAACCACAGATGATAAGTCTCCTCTAGCAAATAGTAATAAATCATCAACAAGGCATAAGTGTGTGATTGCAAGTTTAGAACATTTGGGAGGATAATGGAATTCTGCCTTCTTTGCTAATCCCTTTAGACTCCTACTCAAGTATTCCATTGCTATGGAAAATAGTAAAGGAGACATTGGATCTCTTTGCCTAAGACCTTTAGCAGCATTGAATGGTATTGATGGCTCCCCATTTATCAGGATAGTGTAATTAACTGTTCTCATGCACTCCAGGATCCAGCTGATAAACTGAGTAGGAAATCCCAACTCCACTAATACTTGTTCCAAATATATCCACTCTACAGAGTCATAAGCTTTTTGTAAGTCTATCTTGATCATGCATCTAGGTGATGCATATTTTCTTGTATAAGCTTTCACTAACTCAAGTGCTAGAATAATGTTGTCCCCAATCTTCCTTCCTGGTATGGATCCATCTTGTGACTCACTGATTATAGAGGTTATGACTGTCTTAATCCTTGCTGCTATAACTTTTGAAATCAGTTTGTACATAACAGTACAACAAGCTATTGGTCTATATTCCTTTACTGTCTTGGGCTTATTAGCTTTTGGCAACAATGTGATAGTTGTGCAGTTTATGGCATTGTACATCTTCCCTGTGCTGAAAAACTTTCACTGCATCACACACTTCTTCCTTAATGGTACCCCATGCTTTCCTGAAAAAGGTGGCATTATATCCATCTATCGTAGGAGCTTTGTCTTCTCCAATGGTCTCAAGGCCTTATTGGATTTCCTCTTCAGTAACTGGAGCTATTAGAGCAAGTTTTTGCTAATGAGTCAGTGTTGGTTCTCCTTTAATATTCAACTTGTTAATAGCAGGCAACTCTTTTGAAGCAGGTCCCATCAAAGACTTATAAAATTTCACTATCTCCTCCTAAATTTCCTTGGGTTCAGTAAGATTCTTGCCTTCTAGGGATGTGATCTCCCTAATAGTTTTTCTCTGACTTCTCTCCTTAATCACAACTGAGAAGTATTTAGTGTTTGAATCCCCCAGTTTGATCCATTTATCTCTTGACTTCTGTTTCATGATGTTCTCCTCTATCATGGACCATTTTTCCAGATTCTGCATTGTATTCCTTTCCTGTTCTATTAAAATATCTGACCATTTTGAAGACAGTTATTTCTGGATCATCACTAGTTATGTTCTTGCTTTGTCTATATTCTATGTAATGCTTCTGAATTTCTCATTATTCAGTTGCTTGAATAATGGTTTTAGTGCCTTCAGCTTCATCCATATATTTTTCATCTTCCACTTTGAAAATTTCGGTTGCCATACACTCTTCACTATTACCTGAAACTTTTCATGATCAACCCAAGAATTAAAGAACCTGAATGGTACTTTAATATCACTTTGGCTTGTCTGCATAGTAAATAGCATTGGATTATGATATGAGATTAGTGGCACATCATACTCCATCACTATATGACCCTATTCCATCATCCATTCCTGATTACCAAAAGCCCTATCCAGTCTGCTACAAATCCTCTCATTACTCTGCAGTTTATTAGTCCAGGTATAATAGTCCCCATTCCATCTCACTTCATTGAGTAATAGTTCATGAACACAGTCATTGAAATCCTTAATCTCCCCATATTGTATCGGATTCTCATATAATCTATCTTGGGGATATAACATTGCATTAAGGTCTCCAAAAACTAACCATGACCTATTCATTCCCTGAGCTAGCATTTTAAGAGTTTCCCACATACTTTTCCTTTTCTCACAAGTGTTGTAACCATAGATTACAATTATAACACATGTCTTATTTGTAGCAATTATATCAACTTGATGTGAGCACATGATTATTTTTCCGACGAAAAATACTCCTATAAATTCAAAATAGTTTTTTCTAATTATTTTAAATTTTATAGAATTTTCAGGAATTTCTTATTAATTGTTGCTTGCACGTAGTTGCATATTTTACATTTTAAATCATGAGGAAAATACCAAAAATGTCCAAATTAGTTCGTGCATAGCATTTTAGGTCTTAGTTGCATCTAGGATTTAAGTACATAAGTTAATTGCATTATTAAACAAAAATCGAAAAATATTGGTCATTTTTACATTTTTACTTTCTAGTTGCAATTGTTAAGTTAATTAATCTTTTTGTTTATGCTAAAATAGATAATTAATTTGGTTTTACAAACAAGATGTGATTTAGCACTTAATCTAGGTTGTTAATTAATTTTATTAGGATTTTTAAATCAAGAAAAAAGAGAGAATAGAAAAATAAATAAAGAAAGGGAATTAAGGTCTCCTTTAGGTCCTAATTAAGATTTGGGCCAAAATAGCTCCCATGGACCAAAAATTGCCCCATGTCCGCCCAACCCATAATCCCTTAACCCCACTGACCCGTCAAGCCGACCACCTAACCCGCCCCATCTACAGCTTTTAATCTACACCCTTCATCCCATCTAATCCAAAAGCCCACATTATTTCCCACACCCATATAAAAGACTAATATTAATTAAACCCTAAACATAACCCAAGATTCCCAAACGTCGCCCCCCTTCTCCTCCGCCCTCTGCCACCGTTCCCCACCCCAAGCTCACCGGAAAATTCCCTAATAATCACATGTTCCCTCCCCCTCTCCTCTCTTTCTTCCACGTCACTCGACCCTAACGAACTTCTGACAGAGAATTTCACTTCTCTCTCACGCGCTCCCCAATCTCTCTTGGACGAATTTGAGATCAATGGGTGCCATAGGATCAATATCTTTGATCCTAGCCCTCCATTTGTCGAAAATCCGTCCGATTCAAAGAGATCTACGGGTTGAATTCATTGCTTGGACAAGAAGGCTAGAAGCTTCGAGGTGAGGATATATATAGAGGTTTTTCGGGCAGATTTGCGAGGATTTTCTTTGGAGAGAGAAAAATATAGAGAGTTTTAGGGGGAAAATAAGAGAAAAATCAGTAGTGAAGGAAAATTAGGGTTGTGAATTTTTGCCTTTACTTTCTTCCTTCATTTTTCGTTTAAGATTCTAAAAAGGAGACTAAGAAAAATTTCAGCTTCCCTTCTTGCCTTTAATTTCATTTAACACAACAAAAAATCAAAAAAAGAGTTTCAGTTCTTCTTCTGATTTATATTAGAAATGGACTTTCGCTTGAGGTGCTGAGATTTTGGTTCGAGTTCGTCTAGTTTGGAGGTTCACGGCTAAGTTCCTTGTTGTCTTTAAATTGAGATTGAAATTTGTTGCCGGATTTCTCATTGTGTATTCACAGTTGAAGTTTGATCGAAAGTTCGCACTCAGGTTCGTTTCTAATGGCCTTCTTCTCCATCTTAGGTCTGTGATTAAATTCAGTAGAGTTTGAGTTTGGAATTAGTATTTAGTCTCGAGTTGTGTTTGAAATATGATATTTGATATGTCGTTCATGTTTTTGAATTCTATGCTCACTGTTTTGATTTGCTTGAGCATGCTTAGCTGGCAAAAGTTGATTTGAATGGTCGTTTTCTATGCCTCGAATGCTTTTGGCTGTTGTAATGTGTGGGAATGTCACTTGAGTTAAGATTTTTCTCGAGTTGAAACAAACGATCTGTCCGGATTTGTTGTTATTAATTGAGTCAGAATCAACGTCATGTATTCTCATAAACTTCAGTTTGGTTTTCTTCTGATTTTCCAGTATGAATACCTTTTAGTGGTAGAAATACTTAGGTTATAGTTAGATTTCTAGAGTCATATGCATGTTTGTCGATGTCTCAACTGGGTTGCTTTCCTCTGAAGATATACAATAACTTGTTCTTGTTCTCTTCTATTACTAAAAGCTGATGATACGACCTTTAGGAACTGAGAATAGGAAGGGTAAGTTGAGGAACTAAAATTGACCTGATTGAGAAGTTAATAGGCTGCGTTCAACATGATTTGTTCAATTAGCTTACTGTTCTGTGTTGCAAGTTTAGCTAGTTTCATGTTTGATTGAGTCGGAGTTGTGGTATTTTGCTACGAATTCTTTATGAGGGAAATTTGAGTTGAATTATCTGAATTGAAACTGAAAATTTCATCTCCACGATTTTGGAATTTTGAGTATGCGACTTTTGTCGAATTGTATGGATAATTCATTTGAAAGATTTGGAGTTAGTTAAAGTTTAAACTGAAACTCTGCCTCTAAATGCTATTGATAATTGTTCGTCCAAGGTCGAATTTGAGGTAGAAAATCAAAAACTGCTTGTAGCAAACTAATGAGCTTGAATCGAGCTTCTTGGTAGAATTGTAGAAATTGTATGAACTGAGCTGTGTCATTGAACTATATTGTTGAAATTTTTAGAGTTCACCCTGAATTTCTCCTTTAAAACTTCCTGGTAGCTAAGTTCTGTTGGTAGCCACTGTTAAAAGATTTCCAACAAAAAAAAATCTCAAAAATTTCAGTTGGTAATAGCTCTTTGGTTCATCTAGTCTTGCATCAGTTGAATTAACTTCTAGTTCTTGTACACTTTTGCACCATATTTGCACTAGTTGCATCAGTGCTTTGCATCCGTTGAGATAGTTCATGCCTTATTTATTTCTTTAGTTTTCTGTAACGTCTAAGTATGAACCTGTTAGCGTTAGTGATTGTGAAGGCTACTGCATCAGTGATCGAGTCCTTGTTTGAGTGACTGCGTGTGTTCAATTGATATATTTGACATGTTTTGGATGAAAGTTTGGCTACGATCTTGATGCTATTTGTTTTTATTTTTGGGAAATTAGGTTAGTTCCAATAATGAAAATCAAAGCAGTAGTGGTGTAGTGAATGGTTGGTTTTGACATGTTTAATGTTGCTTTAGATATTAGCCTTATTCAAAAGTAGATTCCTTAGTTCATTGCATTTAGTTTGTTCGACTGTAGTCTTTGATATTGACTACAAATTATTTTTAGTTTTGTATGAGTTTTCATGTTCACCATTTGGCCTTGTGATTTAGCCGAAATGAATCAAACATCTTAGGAAAATAATTCATAAATACCATAGTTTTCCTTAGGCACGCAATTAAATTATTACAACTACGTGTATGGTTCCCGTGACGTGGTTGTGACACCTAATTTTGAATCAGATTAAAGTAGGAGCATCCTTAGTTTGCTTTAAGAATAATTTGAGGTGCGCCATACACAAATAGAATCCTATAATCTATGGCCCTCACGTAAATACAAAAAAATTAATATGGAAAATGCCTTTAACTTTCGTAGTTTGCTCTAGGCATGTTAATTAAATAATTGTCATAAGTAAGGGTACGGTTCCCGTGACATGGTTGTGACGCTTAACTACTAAAATCCGGGGGTACATTTATGTGACCCAACAATGATTTAGGTTTAATAAAATAAACACGTTGTGGGTGGTGGGTTGTGGGTACGATTCCCTTGACATGATTCACAATGTGTGACCAAATAATTAGTTGTATAACAATTGGATTATTAAAAAGCGGTAAAAGGGGATAAAACGCACGTAGGTTTCAAACGATGTCTAAAAATCAGATAAATATTCTAATAATAATAGTTGAGCGACCGTGCTAAAATCACGGAACCCGGGAATGCCTAATAGCTTCTCCGGGTTAACATAATTCCTTACCCGAATTTCTGTGTTCGCGGACTGTAAAACAGAGTCAATTCTTCCTCGATTCGGGATTTAAACCGGTGACTTGGGACACCATAAACTATCCCAAGTGGCGAATCTGACTTTTAAATAAAATAATCCCGTTTCGATTGTCACTTAAATTGGGAAAAACTCCCTTATACCTTTCCGGGGATAGTAAAAAGGAGGTGTGACATCTCTGGCGACTCTGCTGGCGTTGAGATCTGTTTCGTCGATTCAATGAAGGGTCGCCGTATTTTTAAAAGAGATAGAAGGTGAATGAGAAGAGAAGAAGATAGCAGCAGCGTCAGTCATGGCCATCGCCGGTCATCACCTCCGGCAGCGGCGACCATGGAAAGGGAGAGAGTTGTTGTCCCCGTTTTCTTGTTGGAAATGAGAGTGAATCTCTTTTTTTCAAGGGAGATGACTGCTGATGGTGAGGAAAAACGAGGAGGAAGATCGGAGAACTGGTTTTTGAGATGATGAAGGATGGGGCGACGTTCTTGTATATGGGAGGGGAAGGTCTAATTTCTCATTTTTCTCCTTTTTTAGGTCTATCCCTTTTTGTCTAATTCGGTCTAGGGTTTTTTGGTTTAATGGGTATTGGGCTTGGATTTAGGAAATTGGGTTAAGTCCATTCTTGTTGGATTTTAGTTTTGGGCTAGGAAGACTAAATAATATAATGTGTTTATAAAAAGATAAAACTTACTCTTAATTAACTAAAATACACTATAAAATAAAACTAAATATTAAAAGTGAAAATATTTGTGTAATTTTTATTTTTGTGCTTAAAATAAAGTAAAAGAGATATTAAACTTAAAAAAAATATTTAAACGCTAAAAAGGATAAAAATCCGGGGAGGGTCAAAAGTTACATGTCTAAAGCTTCCCCTCTTTGACCGAAAACGCGAAGAGTTTTCAGACAAAGAACGACTAGACAGGTTTTTTGACTCGACCCTTATTTAGAGAAACCAAAAATTTAAAGAAAGGAGAATGTGACCGAGCCCTGGTATCTGAGCTGCCTATATATCCTTGGCTACATATGGTGGAAGAAGGACTTAAATCAAGCNCAACGAGGTATTAAAGATGGGTGGAATGGTGGAAGAAAGGCTTAAATCAAGCAAAATCATGAGCTACTCAACCATCAAAGCAACCACCCAAGCCATTCAGAATGGTACCGGGGGAGTGATTGGAAAGAAGAAGAAAGAAGATGTGGCAACAATTGATTCAGGATCATGGTTTGGACTGAGGGGCTCGTCACCCCATTATACCTAGCCTCGAACCCATCACCGAACCTACACCCAAACCCCATATAATCCACCCCAACATTACTTCCCATTACCAGGCCCTCAAATTTCTGTCCACCACGCCCAGTCATATACTCAACCTCCTTCCTATTCACAATGGCATGCCCCAGCCCTACAGAACACCTACCCAGCTCTACAAAATGCTTACCCACCCCCGCGAGCCTACCGAAACCCTTCCGGTCCAGGTTTTCGGCCCAAACCAGTATTCAGAAATGAGAGGTTGCAGCGGAAAAAAACTTTCACTCTGTTGGGGGAGTCTTATACCAGTTTATTCCAGAGATTGAGGCAGTTGGATGTGCTGAGGCCAGTTGAGTCGAAATTTCCAAACCCTCCTCCAAAGAATCTTAATTACTCCTTGAGTTGTGCATATTGTTCTGGTACTCCGGGACATGATACAGAGAAGTGCTGGCACCTGAAAAATGCCATCCAGGAGCTCATTGACACAAACCAGATTGTAGTCCAAACCCCGGAGGCACCCAACATCAATCAGAACCCATTGCCAACCCATGATGAAACAAACATGATCGAGATAGTACATAAGGAGGGGGAACCCAAGAAGCCTTCACAATCCGTCATGATGATTCGATCTAGTGAGGTCAAGCCAGTCAAAAAACCAACGGTTGAAGGATCAGAGAACAAGTTGAGCACGACAAACGGTGAGCCGTCTGTGGTAGTTGAGAAACGATCCCCAAGTAATGCTGTAGCAAAGCCAGATAAGTCAAAGGTGGTCGTGCCAGGGTTGGCGAGTAAGCCTATCATAATTGTAAAGGGTGCCCGTACGGAACTTGTCATCATCAAGTCCGTTACCTAGTTGCCGGTAGTCAACGCCAAGTCTATCCCATGGAGCTACGAACGGGTGATAGTGGCCTATAAGGGAAAGAAAGTGAAGGAAGAAGTCAATGAGGCCCAGGGATTAACTCGTTCAGGGAGATGCTTCGTCCCGAAAGAGTTAAGGAAAGTTAAAACATCCAGAGATAACCCAGTTCTAGTAAAGAAAGCAGTCACTGAAGAAGAAACATGGGTGTTTTTGAGAAAAATGAAGGTACAAGATTACTCCATCGTGGAGCAGCTGAGAAAGACGCTCGCTCAGATTTCCCTGCTATCATTGTTGATCCATTCAGATGAGCATCGTCGGGCCCTGATGAAAATTCTGAACGAGGCTCATGTCCTTGACAAAATCTCAGTGAACCATATGGAAAAGATCGCCAACAAAATATTTGAGGTAAACAGGATCACCTTATTTGATGACGAGTTGCCCGTGGAAGGAACTGAACACAACAAAGCTCTCTATCTTACGGTAAAATGTGAAGATTCTGTGGTCACCAGGGTATTAGTTGAAAATGGCTCCAGTGCAAACATTTTCCCTCTCTCTACTCTAAACAAGTTAAAAAGTTGATGATAAGAGGATTCACAAGAACAACATATGCGTCCGAGGTTTTGACGGTGGAGGAAAATACTCGGTTGGTGATATAGTGCTTGAGTTGACAATAGGGCCGGTGGAGTTCACCATGGAATTCCAGGTATTGGACGTAGCCGTATCTTACAATTTGTTGTTAGGTAGGCCGTGGATACACGCCGCCAAAGCAGTCCCGTCCTCTTTGCACCAGATGGTCAAGTTTGAGTGGGACAGACAGGAGATCGTCGTGCATAGTGAGGAGAATTTGTGTTCTCACAATGATTCCTATGTCCCGTTTACTGAGGCCGAAGATGACAAAGGGCCTTGGGTCTATCAAGTTTCTGAAACAGTGCCGGTCGAGAAGGTTCCAGAAGGGAAATGTATTCCAACTCCAAAGATAGCCTCTACATCAGTCATGGTGGCCTCTGAAATGCTGAAAAATGGCTTTGTGCCAGTTAAAGGTCTAGGTGCATCCTTGCAGGGTATCGTATAGCCAGTGTCCCTTCCTGAAAATTTGGGTACGTTGGATTCAAACCCACATTGGCAGATGTGAAAAGGGCTAAAAACAGAAGGCGTGGGAACTCCCCAAGCCTATCTCGCGTCTCGCCAAGTCTTTTGTCAAGCCCGGTGACAGGAAACTCCCAGTGTCAACAGTTCCAAGTCTTGTGATTGACATTGATGAAGAGTTAATTGAAAGGTTCTGGAGGTTGTTTGAGGATATGAACATGGTAGAAGTCGGAGGAGGGTCCAACAAAGCAGACGTGCAGTTCGTCAGGCCGAATGTAAAGCTTAACAATTGGAAGGCAACTCCTCTCCCTACTCGAAAGGAGTCTTGGTAGTTTGTTTTGGTTTCCTTTCTATCTGGGTTATTCCAGGGTTGTGACCCAGATTTTTTATTTTTCGCTTGTTGATGTACAAACCCTGTTATCCTTTATTTTCAATGAAGTGCAATTTCCCCTTTCCATCATTCCTGATAGTTCTTATTTTTTTTTTCTTTTATTCTTTGTACAGTTCTTTTTATGCTGGTTTCAATGGCATGACATGCATGAGGAATCTTTGGCCAAGTCTTAAAAGTCAATCTAATTCTGAAATAATAATCCAAGAAATAGAGTGTGATGATGAAACAAAATATGATGAGGATGAGGCATTTGAGGAAATTAGTAAGGAACTAAATCATTTCTAAGAAAAACCCAAGCCTAATCTGAATGAAACGGAAGCAATCAATTTAGGAGATCCAGATAATGTTAGAGAAACCAAGATAAGTGTCCATCTTGTGCCACAAATCAGGGAAGAATTAATCAAAGCATTGTTTGAATATAAGGATATTTTTGCATGGTCGTATGATGACATGCCATGCTTGAGTATCGATTTGGTGGTCCACAAATTGCCAATTGACCCGGCATTCCCTCCCATCAAGCAGAAGCTGAGAAAGTTCAAAACTGACATGAGTGTGAAGATTAAGGAAGAAATCACAAAGCAGTTGGACGCAAAGGTCATTCCAGTCACGCGATATCCCACTTGGTTAGCTAATGTTGTGACAGTGCCAAAGAAGGACGGCAAGACTAGGGTGTGAGTTGATTACCGTGACCTCAACAAAGCAAGTCCAAAGGATAATTTTCCATTGCCAAATATCCACATTCTGATTGACAATTGTGCCAAGCACGATATCGGGTCTTTTGTGGATTGCTATGCGGGATACCACCAAATTTTGATGGATGAGGAGGACGCAAAAAAGACAACATTCATTACCCCATGGGGAAATTATTGTTACCGGGTAATGCCATTTGGTTTGGAAAATATTGGGGCAACTTACATGAGGGCAATGGCTACTGTGTTCCATGACATGATACACAAAGAGATTGAGGTTTACGTGGATGATGTGATCATAAAGTCAAAGTAACAGACCGACCACGTCGGAGATTTGAGAAATTTTTTCCAAAGGCTCCGCATGTACAATCTTAAGCTTAACCCTGCCAAGTGCGCAATTGGTGTTCCATCCAGAAATCTGTTGGGATTCATAGTCAGTCGTCGAGGCATTGAGTTGGACCCGTCAAAGATCAAAGCTATTCAAGAGTTGCCACCTCCAAGGAACAAGACTGAGGTGACGAGTTTGCTCGGGCATTTAAACTACATCAGCAGGTTTATTGCTCAACTCACGACAACTTGTGAGCCCATATTTAAGTTGTTGAAGAAGGATGTTGCGGTAAAATGGACTGATAAGTGCCAGGAGGCATTCGATAAAATCAAGGGATACTTGTCAAACCCATCTGTGTTGGTCCCGCCAGAGCCCGGGAGGCCTTTAATTATTTATATGACGGTCTTGGATAAATCGTTTGGCTGTGTGTTGGGTCAACATAACATCATTGGCAGGAAGGAGCAACCCATCTATTATCTCAGCAAGAAGTTCACATCCTATGAGGTTAAGTACACTCCCCTTGAAAGGACATGTTGCGCCCTGACTTGGGTGGCACAAAAGTTGAAGCATTATCTGTCGTCTTACACTACTTACCTCATTTCTCGCCTGGATCCTCTAAAGTATATCTTTCAGAAGCCTATGCCCGCAGGAAGACTTGCGAAGTGACATATTTTTCTCATAGAGTTTGACATTATCTATGTGACTCGGACCGCGATGAAAGCCCAAGCATTGGCCGATCATTTGGCCGAGAACCCGATCGACGAAGAGTATGAACCATTGAGAACTTATTTTCCCGATGAAGAGGTAATGCATATTGACGAGGTTGAGCAGGAAGAAAATCCCGGTTGGAGACTCTTCTTTTATGGAGCCATTAACATGAAAGGTGTCAGAATAGTGGCAGTACTCATCTCGGAAATATGGCATCACTACCCTCTTACGGCTCATCTTCGTTTCTATTGTACCAACAACATGGCTGAGTACGAGGCATGAATTTTGGGATTGAGGTTAGCTGCAGACATGGGAGTCCAGGAAGTTTTGGTCTTGGGAGACTCGGACCTCCTGGTGCACCAGATTCAAGGAGAATGAGAGACACGGGATTTAAAGCTCATACTGTATCGACAATGTTTGCATGATCTTTGTCAACGATTTCGATCAATAGAGTTCAGGCATATTCCAAGGACCCATAATGAGGTTGCCGATGATTTGGCTACCTTGGCGTCAATGTTGCACCACCCGGACAAAGCCTATGTCGACCCTCTGCATATTCAAGTTCGGGATCAGCATGCCTACTGTAATGTGGTTAAGGAAGAACTCGATGGTAAACCGTGGTTCCATGACATTAGGGAGTACATCAGAATGGGGGTATATCCAGTACAAGCCACGGGTGATCAAAAGAGAACAATTCGACGTTTGGCTAGTGGATTTTTCTTTAGCGGGGGGATTTTGTATAAAAGAACTCCAGATCTTGGGCTATTGAGGTGCATCGATGCTAATCAAGCCACGACTATCATGACCGAGGTACATTCCGGAGTTTGCGGGTCGCATATGAGTGGGTATGTTATGGAAAAGAAGATTCTTCGAGAAGGGTATTATTGGCTCACCATGGAACGAGATTGCATCAGCTTTGTGCGCAAGTGTCATCAATGGCAGGTACACGGAGACTTAATTCACTCTCCGCCATCTGAGTTGCACACAATATCTGCGACGTGGCCCTTTGTTGCTTAGGGCATGGATGTCATTGGACCAATTGAGCCCGCGGCATCAAACGGGTACAAGTTCATTCTGGTGGCCATTGACTATTTCACTAAGTGGGTCGAAGCTAAAACTTTCAAATCTATGACCAAGAAGGCAGTGGTCGACTTTGTTCATTCAAATATCATTTGTCGGTTCGGATTCCCAAAGATAATCATCACAGACAATGGTGTTAATCTTAACAGTCATTTGATGAAAGAAGTATGCCAACAGTTCAAGATTACGCATCGAAATTCCACTCCGTATCGCCCCAAGGCAAACGGAGTTGTCTAGGCAGCCAACAAGAACATAAAGAAAATACTTCAGAAAATGGTGCAAGGTTCCAGAAAATGGCATGAGAAGTTGCCTTTTGCTTTGCTAGGTTATCGCACTACTGTTCTCACTTCAGTAGGTGCAACTCTTTATTTGTTGGTATATGGTACTGAAGCAGTGATACTCGCGGAAGTTGAAATTCCATCTCTTCGGAGTGTTGCTGAAGCCGAAATTGATGATGATGAGTGGGTCAAAACCCGTTTGGAGCAATTAAGTCTGATTGACGAGAAAAGACTGGCAGCAGTGTGTCATGGCCAATTATATCAAAAGAGAATGGCAAGAGCATACAACAAAAAGGTGCATCCCCGAAAATTTGAAGTGGGTCAACAAGTATTGAAACGCATCCTTCCACATCAGGCTGAAGCAAAAGGCAAGTTTGCCCCAAATTGGCAGGGGCCGTTCATCGTAACGAGAGTGTTGTCCAATGGTACTTTGTATTTAACAAATATAGAAGGCAAATGTGTAGATATGGCTATCAATTCTGATGCATTCAAAAGATATTATGTATTATTTCTTTGGTTTAAATTGTGTTTGTTTGTATTTGGCATGTTTTGAAGATTGGCATGACGAAGGCATTTTATTCTGCTATCTAAACACTTTACCCTATGTTACCCCTTTGAACCTTATTTATTTTCTTTCATACCCCTCTTTTGAAATCAGTAACAAAGTTCAGAAACACAGACACAAAGGTAAATAAAGAAGGAAAAGAAGAAACGAAACGAAAAAGAAAGAAAGAAAAGAATGAAAAAGAGTAGAAAAAAAGAAAGAAGAAAAAAAGAAAGAAAAGAAAAGAAAAAAGAGAAAGAAGAGAAAAGTAACAACAACAAAGCAATTCCTATGACATGAACTAGGTTCGACCTGATTTCTTTTAAGGATACGTAGGCAGCCTCATGCTTCGGCCCCCTCCAAATAAAAATTCAAAATCCCCAGACAGAGAAACTAGGGCAACAGTTGTGGCTATATAAAAGATCTGATTCCAAAAGTTGTAATTGTGAACTCACTCAATTTGTTTTGAGCCTTTATCCTTTCTTTCTAACCCCATCCAAAAGCCCGCATTACGGTCCAAAGAAAGACCTTCCGACCAATATTTGAGAGTTCCAAGTCAAGAGAGACAGAGGTATGATTCATACCAGGGGAAACACTCCGTGACTCACAAAGTAAAACAAATAAATGAGAGAATCTTATTGGTGAAAACCCTCACGGGCACCGTAAGGCGATGCTGAGCTGAGAGAAATTAAAAATGAGAGAGTCTTATTGGTGAAAACCTTCACGGGCACCGTAAGGCTACAATGAGTTGAGAGATGAACAAATGAGAGAGGTTTGTTGGTGAAAACCCTTCAGGGCACCGCAAATCGAACACGGGCAGTGACCTGGCAAAAGATTGGGTTATCGAGATCCCGAACATAAGGTATGACAACTGAAAGTTGATTGGTTGAACATGCTGGGCTGATTAATCCTAAATGCATGTCATGATCATTGGTGCCAGCTGCCTCACTCAGATAAGTCTCTTTTCCTTTTTCTCCCACCAAACAGTCATCCTGTTTCGAATTTTCTTCTTTATTCCTAATTCTCAAACTCATTGCATTTCATTTGTTTTGGGTTTATTTATCTAAGGCTTTACCAATGTCAGCCTTGTTTAAGCAAGTAAGGAAGGATTCCAAAGCTTACTACCAACTTCCGAAATTGCACAAAGCAAAGTGCGGCCAAAACATACCAGAAATAGCACAATGCAAAAATGGAAAATAAAGTGTTAGTGAAAGTTAAAAGTGGTCGAGTGGTTGTGGAAGATGCATAGGCTCAAATGGGAAGTACATAAATGTAAAACAACAGTTTGAGTGCAAGTCATTCGGGTCTTTCAGGGTCCTGTGATTGAGATTCAGTCAGAAAGTCAAACAAATCCTCGGCCAGTTCAAAGCAGCTAGTTAGAAAGCACGGCAGTGGGAAGGCCATCTTCAGCAAGAATGCCACAAACTAACCACCACATTTTTTAAACTGATAAAGTTTTCTTTGATTGAATTAGGGGCAGGAAATCTCGCTTGTTCTGGAGGAACCCTCCATAAGGAAAGCATGTACCGGACAGGTTCGACCGTGAATCTTCAGGACCCGCCTGGATAATGGGATATAATTTGAAGTTCTCAGGACCCACCTGGATAATGGGACTTAGTTAAAATTCAAAATATCCATGAGTAACAAGATCTAGCATAAGCTCTACTTTGAGGAAATATAGTTGGCTTTAAAGTTTCATTCTTAAGATGAGATTCAATTTGAAACCTTCAGGACCCTCATGGTAACGGGATCTAGTTTGAATTCTTAGAGATTTTGGGTAACATGATTCGATTAACATTCACAGGTGAGCCCAGATACCAACTGGGGCAGGAAAATTTTCTTTGTTTGTCTGTTTGTTGTAATCAGGCGCCCACCTGGAGAACAAGGGAATACAATTTCAAGTTGTGGAAATCAGGCGCCCACCTGGATAACAAGGGAATACAATCCAAGTTTCGGCAATCAGGCGCCCACCTGGAGAACAAGGGAATACAATTTCAAGTTGTGGAAATCAGGCGCCCACCTGGATAACAAGGGAATACAATCCAAGTTTCGGCAATCAGGCGCCCACCTGGAGAACAAGGGAATGCAATTCAAGTTGTGGAAATCAGGCTCCCACCTGGAGAACAAGGGAATACAGTTCGAGTTTTGGCAATCAAGCGCCCACCTGGAGAACAAGGGAATACAATTTCAAGTTTTTGGCAATCAGGCGCCCACCTGGAAAACAAGGGAATACAGTTAAAGTTTTTGGAAATCAGGCGCCCAGCTAGAAAACAAGGGAGTACAATTTCAAGTTTTGGCAATCAGGCGCCCACCTGGAAAACAAGGGAGTACAATTTCAAGTTTTGGCAATCATGCGACCACCTGGAGAACAAGGGAATACAGTTTCAAGTTTTGGCAATCAGGCGCCCACCTGGAGAACAAGGGAATACAATCCAAGTTTTGGCAATCAGGCGCCCACCTGAAGAACAAGGGAATAAAGTTCAAGTTTTGGCAATCAGGCGCCCACCTGGAAAACGAGGGAGTACAATTTCAAGTTTTGGCAATCAGGCGCCTACCTGGAGAACAAGGGAATACAGTTTAAAGTTTTGGCAATCAGGCACCCACCTGGAAAACAAGGGAGTACAATTTCAAGTTTTGGCAATCAGGCGCCCACCTGGAGAACAAGGGAATACAGTTTCAAGTTTTGGCAATCAGGCGCCCACCTGGAGAACAAGGGAATACAATCCAAGTTTTGGCAATCAGGCGCCCACCTGAAGAACAAGGGAATACAGTTCAAGTTTTGGCAATCAGGCGCCCACATGGAAAACAAGGGAGTACAGTTTCAGGTTTTGGCAATCAGGCGCCCCTGGAGAACAAGGGAATACAGTTTCAAGTTTTGGCAATCAGGCGCCCACCTGGGGAACAAGGGAATACAGTTCAAGTTTTGGCAATCAGGCGCCCACCTGGGGAACAAGGGAATACAGTTCAAGTTTTGGCAATCAGGCGCCCACCTGGGGAACAAGGGAATACAGTTCAAGTTTTGGCAATCAGGCGCCCACCTGGGGAACAAGGGAATACAGTTCAAGTTTTGGCAATCAGGCGCCCACCTGGGGAACAAGGGAATACAGTTCAAGTTTTGGCAATCAGGCGCCCACCTGGGGAACAAGGGAATACAGTTCAAGTTTTGGCAATCAGGCGCCCACCTGGGGAACAAGGGAATACAGTTCAAGTTTTGGCAATCGGGCGCCCACCTGGGGAACAAGGGAATACAGTTCAAGTTTTGGCAATCGGGCGCCCACCTGGAGAATAAGGGAATGCAGTCCAAGTCTCGGCAGTCAGGCACCCACCTGGAAAATTAGGGAACCCATTTCAGAATTCAATTCGCGTTAGCAACAACAGAAATTCTCTTCGCAAATGCGAGCCAATAGTTCGAGATGCACAACAAGATTGTAGAAGATTCAAGGCAGAAGAGTAGATATGATTTTGTAATTTTTCTTGTAATTTTTATTTTTCATTTGGTTCTATTTTCATGTAAGGACAGGAACCGTGGACGGGAACCTCGACGACACTTCACTCGACACTCCACCTCGGTATCCTCCTCTGTCATTCTTCCCGCCTCTGAAATACACGTGGCCTGATTCCTCTATAGCCAAGGATATGTAGGCAACCTCAGAAGCAAGGTTCGGCCAGACTTTTTCAAAATGCTTCCCATGGAGTATCCAAACGAGCAAAAATCACTCATATTCTCTCACTTTTTCTTTGCCCGAAAACTCTTCGTGTTTCCGAGCAAAGAGGGGCAGCTGTGAGTAGGGGTGTTCATGGTTCGGTTTGGATCGATTTTTTCCTAAAAAGAAACCAAACCAAGTAAGTTGATTTTTCAAATATTAGAACCAAACCAAACCAATTAAGTCGGTTTTTCTCGATTCGGTTTATGTCGGTTTTTCGATTTTTTCGGTTATTTGTCGGTTTTTTCTTAAATATAAGACATACACTACCAAACACATATTCCGGCAACCACATTTTTAATGTGATACTATCAAATCAATTGCCCTTTGAGAAATCTATTATTTACTAAAATATATTGATGATAATTGAATCAAATAGTGACGAATAATTTAAGGACTAAATTAAAAATATTTTTTTTAACATGAAATAGATTCTTATACTTAACAAGAGAAAACTACCAATCAAACTAGAATATAAGGTAAAGAATTGTACTAAAAGTGCAAACGATTAACATTCACCATAAATTTTTTGAAACTTTGTATAAATATATAGATATATATAGGTGTAATAATACATTTGAAATAGCTACTTCTATAGTCGGTTATTTTTTATTAAAACCAAACCAAACCAAATTTGATCGGTTTTTAAAATTCAAAACCAAAACCAAACCAAACCAAAAAGTATCGGTTTTTTTGGTCGGTTTGATTTGGTCTTCGGTTTGGTTTGGTTTTTCGGGTTTTTACGAACACCCCTAGTTGTGAGCATGTAATTTTTGCCTGACGAAAAATAGTCCTATAAATTAAAAATAGGTGTTTTAATTATTTTAAATTTTATAGAATTTTTAGGGATTTCTTATTAATTGTTGCTTGCACGTAGTTGCATATTTTACATTTTTAAATCATGAGGAAAATACCAAAAATGTCCAAATTAGTTCGTGCATAGCATTTTAGGTCTTAGTTGCATCTAGGATTTAAGTACATAAGTTAATTGCATTATTAAACAAAAATCGAAAAATATTGGTCATTTTTACATTTTTACTTTCTAGTTGCAATTGTTAAGTTAATTAATCTTTTTGTTTATGCTAAAATAGAAAGTTAATTTGGTTTTACAAACAGGATGTGATTTAGCACTTAATCTAGGTTGTTAATTAATTTTATTAGGATTTTTAAATCAAGAAAAAAGAGAGAAAAGAAACACAAATAAAGAAAGGGAATTAAGGTCTCCTTTTGGGTCCTAATTAAGATTTGGGCAAAAATAGCTCCCATGGCCCAAATATTGCCCCATGTCCGCCCAGCCCATAATCCCGTAACCCCACTGACCCGTCAAGCCGACCCACTAACCCGCCCCATCTACAGCTTTTAATCTACACCCTTCATCCCATCTAATCCAACAACCCACATTATTTCCCACACACATATAAAAGACTAATATTAATTAAACCCTAAATCTAACACAAGATTTCCAAACGGCGCCCCACTTCTCCTCCGCCCTCTACGGCCGTTCCCCACCCCAAACTCGCCGGAAAATTCCCTAATAATCACATGGTACCCCTTCCTCTCCTCTCTTTCTTCCACGTCACTTGACCCTAACGAACTTCTGACAGAGAATCTCACTTCTCTCTCACGTGCTCCCCAATCTCTCTTGGACGAATTTGAGATCAATGGGTGCCATAGGATCAATATCTTTGACACTAGCCCTCCATTTGTCTAAAATCCGTCCGATTCAAAGAGATCCACGGGTTGAATTCATTGCTTGGACAAGAAGGCTAGAAGCTTCGAGGTGAGGATATATATAGAGGTTTTTCGGGCAGATTTACGGGGATTTTCTTTGGAGAGAGAGAAAAATATAGAGAGTTTTAGGGGGGAAATCAGAGAAAAATTAGGGTTGGGGATTTTTGCCTTTACTTTCTTCCTTTATTTTTAGTTTAAGATTCTAAAAAGGAGACTCAATTTTTTTTTAGCTTCTCTTCTTGCCTTTAATTACATTTAACACCAAAAAAAAAAAATCAAAAAAAGAGTTTCAGTTCTTCTTCTGATTTCTACTAGAAATGGATTTTCGCTTGAGGTGCTGAGATTTTGGTTCGAGTTCGTCGAGTTTTGAGATTCACGGCTAAGTTCCCTGTTGTCTTTAAATTCGGATTGAAATTTGTTGCCGGATTTCTCATTGTGTATTCACGGTTGAAGTTTAATCGAAAGTTCGCATTCAGGTTCGTTTCTAATGGCCTTTTTCTCCATCGTAGGTATGTGACTAAATTCAGTAGAGTTTGAGTTTGGAATTAGTATTTAGTCTCGAGTTGTGTTTGAAATATGATATTTGATATGTCGTTCCTGTTGTTGAATTCTATGCTCACTGTTTTGATTTGCTTGAGCATGCTTAGCTGGCAAAAGTTGATTTGAATGGTCGTTTTCTATGCCTCGAATGCTTTTGGCTATTGTTATGTGTGGGAATGTCTCTTGGGTTAAGATTTTTCTCGAGTTGAAACAAACAATCTGTCCGACTTTGTTGTTATTAATTGAGTCGGAATCAGCGTCATGTATTCTCATAGTCTTCAGTTTGGTTTTCTTCTGATTTTCCAGTATGAATACCTTTTAGTGTTAGAATACTTAGGTTATAGTTAGATTTCTAGAGTCATATGCATGTTTGTCGATGTCTCAACTGACCTGTTTTCCTCTAAAAATATACAATAACTTGTTCTTGTTTTCTTCTATTACTAAAAGCTGATGATACGACCTTTAGAAATCGAGAATAGGAAGGGTAAGTTGAGGAACTAAAATTGACCTGATTGAGAAGTTAATAGATTGCGTTCAACATGATTTGTTCAATTAGCTTACTGTTCTGTTTTGCAAGTTTGGCTAGTTTCGTGTTTGATTAAGTCGGAGTTGTGGTATTTTGCTACGAATTCTTTATGAGGGGAATTTAAGTTGAATTATCTGAATTGAAACTGAAAATTTCATCTCCACGATTTTGGAATTTTGGGTATGCCACTTTTGTCGAATTGTATGGATAATTCATTTGAAAGGTTTGGAATTAGTTCCTTAAGTTTAAACTGGAACTCTACCTCGAAATGCTATTGATAAATGTTCGTCAAAGGTCGAATTTGAGGTAGAAAATCAAAAACTACTTGTAACAAACTAATGAACTTGAATCGAGCTTCTTGGTAGAATTGTAGAAATTGTATGAACTGAGCTGTGTCATTGAACTATATTGCTGAAATTTTTAGAGTTCACCCTGAATTTCTCCTTTAAAACTTCCTGGTAGCTAAGTTCTGTTGGTAGCCACTGTTAAAAGATTTCCAACAAAAAAATCTCAAAAAATTCAGTTGGTAATAGCTCTTTGGTTCATCTAGTCTTGCATCAGTTGAATTAACTTCTAGTTCTTGTGCATTTTTGCACCATATTTGCACTAGTTGCATCAGTGCTTTGCATCCGTTGAGATAGTCCATGCCTCATTTGTTTCTTTAGTTTTCTGTAACATCTAAGTATGAACCTGTTAGCGTTAGTGATTGTGAAGGCTACTGCATCAGTGATCGAGTCCTTGTTTGAGTGACTGCGTGTGTTCAGTTGATATATTTGACATGTTTTGGATGAAAGTTTGGCTACGATCTTGATGCTATTTGTTTTTTTTGGGGAAATTAGGTTAGTTCAAATAATGAAAATCGAAGCAGTAGTGGTGTAGTGAATGGTTGGTTTTGACATGTTTGATGTTGGTTTAGATATTACCCTTATTCAAAAGTAGATTCCTTAGTTCATTGCATTTAGTTTGTTCGACTGTAGTCGATGATATTGACTACAGTTTATTTTCAGTTTTGTATGAGTTTCCATGTTCACCATTTGGCCTTGTGATTTTGCCGAAATGAATCAAACATCTTAGGAAAATAATTCATAAATACCATAGTTTGCCTTAGGCGCACAATTAAATTATTACAACAGCGGGTATAGTTCTCGTGACGGGGTTGTGACACCTAATTGTGAATCAGATTAAAGTAAGAGCATCTTTAGTTATCTTTAAGAATAATTTGAGGTGCGCCATACACAAATAGAATCCTATAATCTATGTCCCTCACGTAAATACAAAAAAAAATTAATATGGAAAATGCCTTGAACTTTCGTAGTTTGCTCTAGGCACGTTAATTAAATAATTATCATAACTACGGGTACGGTTCCTGTGATGTGGTTGTGACACTTAACTACTAAAATTCGGGGGGGGGGGGGTACATTTATGTGACCCGGCCACGATTTAGGTTTAATAAAATAAACACGTTGTGGGTTGTGGGTACGGTTCCCGTGACACGATTCACAATGTGTGACCAAATAATTAGTTGTATAACAATTGGATTATTAAAAAGCGGTAAAAGGGGATAAAACGCACGTAGGTTTCAAACGATGTCTAAAAATTAGATAAATAGGCCAATAATAATAGTTGAGCGATTGTGCTAAAACCACGAAACCCGAGAATGCCTAACACCTTCTCTCGGGTTAACAGAATTCCTTACCCGAATTTCTGTGTTTGCGGACTGTAAAACAGAGTCAATTTTTCCTCGATTCGGGATTTAAACCGGTGACTTGGGACACCATAAACTATCCCAAGTGGCGACTCTGAATTTTAAATAAAATAATCCAGTTTTGATTGCCACTTAAATTGGAAAAAACTCCCTTATACCCTTCCGGGGTAGTAAAAAGGAGGTGTGACATTTGACAGTGTAGAGGTTGAGCTTCCTCATTCAACTTAGTTATTGTATATAATCTTCTATCCCATAGTATCCAAATTCTCTCATTGATTGCATTCCTGTAGTTATTCATTAAATCCCAGTTGGGAGTCACAAATGCTAGCACAGTTGTTGCTTTGTGCTCTTTGACTTTAGTCTCTATTATTCCTGCTAGGGTAATATGTTTTGTCTTTATATATTTCCTTAGCTCCTTCTGTTTATACCTCTTATTTTCTCCTCTAACATTCCAAAAAAGCTAATTCATCAATTAACAATTGATTCCACCTCCTTTGTCAGGAGGTGCTGATTTGGATCCCCCATTCCCCTTATTCAACAATTCAAACACATTCTTTGTTGGTACTGAGCATAATACTGGATATTCTTGTAGATTGAGTTCTGGTACCATGGCTACTTCTTTTCCCTTAACAGGAGTATTGATCTCTACTTCTCCTCTTTGTTGCTGCCCTTGTACTATAACATTTGTTGGCCTCACATCTACTTGTATGTGTTTTTCATTTGCTTCTATATTTCTAGAAACTGTTTCTCCTTTGCCCTGGTCTTTTTCTTTGTTGATGCTATCATGTTGCTCTTGTGGTTGCTCTTTTGTCATCCATTTTTGCACTATCTTCTTGTTCCCTCCTTGTTTGCCTGGTTGTTCCTCATTCATTCTTTGTAACTTTGGACATTCATGACTAATTACTTGACACTTTTCACAAAATATTGGTTTCCAATCATAAAATATCTCCTGTTGGAATACTCTGCCACTTGGATCCTTCACTTCAACTTGATCTGGAAATGGCTTTGTTACATTAACTTCCACCAACATTCTAGCATATGACACTCTCATTTTCTTGGCAGTGCACTCATCTGCATACATTGGTATCCCAATAGTACTTGCTATCCTGCTTAGTGAATTAATGCCCCAGCAATTCATTGGTAGTTTTGGCAGTTTAATCCATATTGGTATCTCAGTGGAAAACTCTTTATCAAAATCAAAATCTGCATTCCATGGTTTCAAAATGATAGGTCTATTGTTAATGGTGTAAGGTCCAGCACATAAAATTTCCTGCATATCTTCAATAGATTGAAATTTTATGATGAAATACCCTTCCTCATGCACAAACAGATCTGGATCAGCAATTTTGTTCCATTTGAGATCTACATATCTACGCATAGCATTATACCCAAGGCAATCCCCTATTACATATGCAATTAAGGCTCCTTTCCATTTTTCAGTCTTACGATCCACATCTTCTTTGTCCAACTGAATCACAACATTGCCATCAACTAATTGCGGAGCAATATAAGACAGAGTCATACCATTCTCGACAGATCTGTTGTTATTAAAGAGACTCGACCATTTCTGAGCTGGTATTGTAGCATGCAATACTGTTCCATTGAGTTCCTGGGTTGTCTCCTCCTCGTCTAGCTTCGAGTCAACAATGACTGTTTCTGCAACTTCCTTCAGCTTCAATTGAATTGAAGTTTCTTCGCAGTTGTTGCTCCTTTAGATGACGATCCAACCTCTAGCTGGTTCAGTTCACTCATTTTCACTGGTGTTACTTGAATTTGTTCATCCTTTGATGCTTCCGGTTGCATGCGCCCCCCAACTGAGCTTCCAAACGCGATTAATGGTATTTTCCTAGGTCTGCCGCGACCACGACCACGCCCTCCTGCCATGGCTTCTCACACCGGCGTAGGTTTACTAACATACGCCAAGAGCATGAGAAGAGAGCATATTTTCTCCCAACATTTCAATGTGAGAGACACAATTGATTACCAATAAGGTATTGTGTCGTAATACGTCTCAAAGAAGCTTATTGAGTTTCTAACGTATTCGCGAAAGAAGTTGGTTATATTGTGACTATAAATAAAGGAAAGATTTAATATCTTCTATTACTACAACTTGTAGCGGCGTAGTATGTATATGAAAAGTTACCCGCTTTATTCTCCAGTTTGTACTACACAAATAAAAAAATACCACAATAAAGTGAATGTTTATTGATATAAAAACCCATATTAAATAAACTTGGAGTTTATTGATAATTGCACACGTTATAATGTAAACTTGAAGTTCATCAATATTGATAATTTATCCAGTTGGCATAATTGATTTAGCCATGTTACTTTAAGTATGATGTGCAAAAATAAAAGAGAATTCACATGGGTAAATATTGAATAACTAGAAAGTTCTTTACGAATTCTCTTACATTGCTTGTTCTTATTAATTAATAGACCAACTAAAATTGGGATTGAATCCCATGAGTTCTGAAAATATCAAAAGTGAACATGGGCCCATTCACCTTCCATCTATACCACATAAGATGCATCTATGGAATGGTTACATGTGCGGTTATTATTAACTCGTAACCCAGTGTTTACGAGGTAACTTTCTCAATAATTTAATTTAGAGCATAATTTTCAGATTTTCTATTCAAGATGGTTTTCTTGATAAGTTGGTTTACATCACAATTGATTTAGCAAAATAATTTATTGAGTGCCTCCACTTAATAGCTAAACTATTGCTTATGAGAACAAAGTTATCTATATCAATTCGATATACGTTATATACCAAAGTATATTATTTTCTCCCCTCACAAGTGGTTCAGGGTCAAGAACCAAATAATTTCATCTTATTATTATTGATGTGCGGGGTATATTTTGATTAATACCATAACGCACAAAGATGGATTCTCAAAGTTGAGGAAACAATAGTTTTTCTAACATGAGGGGGAGATATGATAAACAATTGAGAAAACGTTACGTGGAATGAATTATCATTTGTACATTTAGATCATCGAATAAGATAATATGAACTTGAAGTTCATAAAAAGATAATTCATCTACAATATATTGACAAAGAAAGTAATTATATTCTCACTGAAAATGCTCATATTAGAATAAGTCCCAGAAGGACACAGTCTATGGTACGCTTAAAGTGTATAGACATATCAGTTTCAAATAAACTTATTGATGAAGAAGATGAGCAAATGATCATAATAAGGAGGCAAGTAATCTAGAAGATCACATGACATTACACTTTATAATATATCGGGAGAGGTTCAGATACCTGAAAATATGAATGAAGAGATCTCTATGTTATGTCTTTATGGAAAAAAAATATTAGAACCAATATAAAATGTTCGTCGACGACATCTATCATAGCGCTAAATATAGATGAGGACCTCAAGTCTGTCAAATACAGATACAAAAATATTTTCCAAATAGAAGAGACACAATTCAAATAGAATTGGTTTCATATGAAAGACATGTAATTTTGGACATGTAGTTCAAACACTTGAAATTATAAAGTCAATGGTATGTGCAATCAGTTTTCGATATCTTATTTGTCTAGCATGACATGAAAACTTGATATGCATCTAATTAAAGTTTATTATATGTGTGATGACCCAAAAGGTCATCCCGAGTAATTCTAGTTAAATCTGTGTTCCGAGGCCTCGAAAGCCTCAGTTAATCTCACCTCGATATGCGTGCGCAGTCCGGGCAGGTAGCCGGGAAACTTCCACGTGAAAATTTGATAAAAATGGGATTTTTGAATTGAATAATTGCATAAAGTTGACTTTGGTCAA
>ML293658.1:0-28454 GCA_005239495.1 Nicotiana undulata | reverse complement strand
ATATATATATATATATATATATATTCCTGTTGGTTTCATTTTTGTGGTAATATTAATGAGTTTATGAGAAGTACAGTTTCCTGTTTACAATTGTTGAGATAAAAGTGTTAGTGAAAGGCTTGGCCTGAATTGGGAAAGTTTTTGATAAATAAATGAATTGATAGTGATAAGGGTGGACAAGTGAAATAAATGATAGTGATAAGGGTGGACAGGTGAAATAAATGATAGTGATAAGGGTGAACATGTGAAATAAATGATAGTGATAAGGGTGGACAGGCGAAATAAATGATAGTGATAAGGGTGGACAGGCAAAATAAATGATAGTGATAAGGGTGGACAGGTGAAATGAATGATAGTGATAAGGGAAGGGTGGACAGGTGGGACCGGATTGCACGCCGTAACAAGACATTGATAAAAGAGGATATTTATGTTTTACTGATTTTAAATACAAGGATTTGGAAGAAATTTATTGTCTTACTCTACTGTTTCTCATATTATGCACATACGGTTGTTTTAAAGTAAAGTTTGGAAATTTATGTGAGATCCTGGTTATGGCTGAGGCCTGGAATAGACGACTGAGTTATTCTATTTATTGTTATAATTTATCTTTCTTATTTGTGTAGTATTGTTTTATTGCTTTATTATATGTACAGTTTAAGTTAATTGCCCAGCTGTAGCCTCGTCACTACTTCGTCGAGGTTAGGCTCGGCACTTACTCTGTACATGGGGTCGGTTGTACTGATACTACACTCTGCACTCTTTTGTGCAGATCCAGATACCGGCCAGCAGTAGCATTTTTTGGTAGCAAGCTATCCATTATCCGAATACACGAGGTATATCTGCCAGCGTTCGCAGATCCCGAGAGTTTTCTCTTAGTTTGTAGAGACTGTTTTATATTTTCACAAAACAGTTATATTATTTCTTTCAGCCCATTATTTGTAGTATTCTTTAGTAGTTCGTGAATTGTGACACCGTACCCTGGGTAGTCTTAGAGTTATTTATATAATTAGTTTGTGGCTCGGTTTAGTATTTTATACTTGGAGTTATTCATTGGAAACCATTAGATTAAGTTTACTTTAAATTTGTTTTATTGTTCTTAAGTAAGTAATCAAAGAAAAATAGTTAATCGAATTCTAACATTGGCTTGCCTAGCAAGTGTGGTGTTAGGCGCCATCACGATCCCTAAGGTTGGGAATTTGGGTCGTGACAAGTTGGTATCAGAGCACTAGATTTCCTAGGTCTCACAATTCACGAACAAGATTAATAGAGTCTGAATGATCGGTACGGAGACGTATGTACTTATCTCTCAGAGGCTATGAAGTTAGGAACGATTTCACTTCTATTCTACTCTATCGTGCAAATTTATTCTACCATTGATTATTGAACTTGTCTATTCTTGTCCTTTCACTAATCTCGACAACACGCAAAGCGTCTACAACCGGAAAAGAGATGAAGCCCCAATGACAACTACGATTAGGGGAAGAGAAAGAAGTAGAGCTCAGTCTAAAGCTCGAACATGATAACAACACGATAGGGGTCCAAGAATTACTAAAGAAAAATCAAGAAACATGCGAAAACTAAAAGAAAATAAAGAAACAAAAAACAACGGAAAATTAAGGATAGATTAAATTCAAGAAAGAGTTTCTTGAATTCAAGAAGTCTATTCTTGATGTTGAATCCTAACAAAAATAATTAGCTAACGAAGAACTAATCGCCTTTGGTAGAGATTTAAAAACAAGAGATAGATTATGAAACCCGACCCTATTACAAGAACAACAATAAGCCTAAACTTATCACCTTTCTTGAATACTTAGAAGTGATCTAAGATTTCGAAATAATTTAATCTTACCACCTTGAGTTGAGTCTAGAAGGTTGAAGAATAAATCCAAGAGTAACCACACACAAGAGTGCAAGAAAAACCTCATTATTGATAATAGTCTAAATCTAAAAGCAAAGAAGATACCCCTTTATATAGAGAGGGGGTCACGAAACTCTACCTAAAAATTAAGAAAATAAAGTCCTAAACTACTTTGGACTACAAGTCCAACTACCATAGAAAAAGGTAAAAACTCTAGGAAATAAAAACCAAGTCAATCTTGGAAAGTAATTCCAATAATCTTAGGAAAATAAAAACAAAACCTTAACTACCTATGAAAGCATTAAATATTTCCTAACAAACTAGGAAACAAAAATAAGGAACTTTAACTCCTTGTCCTATGTCTTGGCCGCCCCTTCTTGAGCTGATTTATGGTGATTTAGATGCCTAATTTAGACCATCTTTGACTGGTGCTTAGACCCCAATCTACCTCCTCTTCGATTTGGACTTAGACCATGAAATGAGTGTAGCACTTAGCTAAATCATCTCCATAATTATGAGTTGTTCTTCCACCATTAGTGCCTTCTTGATCTCCCATTGAAGCCCAACAATTTTGTCTTGCTTCTCCTTAGCTTGAGACCTTGTGAATGGCCTTCTTGGTGCTTATAAAGCTTTATCCTTGTCCGTTGAGATATCAGAACATCAGTACATATTTTACATTCTCAAATGGATCTAGACGCGGAGGTTCTAGCTCAGTTGGTACATGTTGGACAAGTCCAGATTCCATAAGGATTCATAGCTACTCCAGTATTGTATAACAAGGGAATAGTTGAAAGCAATGGGGTTGATTTTGCTGTGTTTCAGGTGACGGATTCCACCAAGAGGTGGTGGGAACATTATGTAATTATTAGACCAGTTGTGGCTCTGACTGAAGATGCGGACGTATTGAGAGATCACCTAGTGAATCATGTAGGGGTGCAACGGACTTTGGCCTATGGTTGATTTATATGAGCTTTGGAGTTTAACATGGTGTATTATCAAACGTTGTGACCTAGGATTTCGTGCCAAGTGGGGAAGTCTACCGTCAAGGAATAGATTGAGGGGTCATGTGTTATATCGATTTTGGCTTGGAATGTATAAGGCTAGAGATTTTACAAGAGATAAAGCTGGGACTTGCGATATGTCCGCCTCCTTGATAACCCTATACCTCAGTACCAAAGGAGTTATATACCCAACTTTAAATCTACACAAGGTCTACTCAGCGTGGAAGTCTTGGTTGCGGATTTTGGGGTGCTCTAGAGGGAGTGCAGTGGTTAACAAGCTTCTAGACTATATGGTTCGTGCCAAGATTTATCTGTATAGAGCTCCACTTTTGTGATCATTGTGTGTCAATAGGGATGAGAGTTACCCCAAAAGAATTACGAAGAGTATATGAATAAATGGGGTAGCTCAGCAATGTTGAGTCAACATAGTAAAAGAATAAATTGGTCGCCGGTGTTTGTGGCAAGCCTACGAAGAGGATGACCAGCCAATGCAACATCAATTACTTGACTCGGTTCTCATAAATGCTTTTGAAAGAGTTTGTTTCTCGGACTCTCCATACGGCGCATAGGGTTGAACGGTTGCGTCGGGTCATATGAAGGTATCAGAATATGCCATCAGGTTCGATAAGTTAGCCCATCATACTCCTACTTCGGTTCATATAGCTAGAGAGAAAGTCCACAGACTAATTAAAGGACTCAAATATGATTGTAAAATTTTTGTACGACTCAGGGCAGGTTGATACTTCATTTCGGCTAGTGGTAGAAATTGTCCTAGACTTGGGAGAGTCATATTTAATCGGAGCACTCAGGCTACGTGCCTCATTGCAGTTACAACTCAATTTATATGATTGTTTAACCAAAGAATAAGATTCCTTGACCAAAGCTATTTTAAGATAAACTCGGGTTACTGATAATCGAATGAATAAAATAACGAATAAAGAAACAGTAAATTGATAGCAATATAGAGTGCAAGAAGTAAAGTAGTTTGTATTCGAGAATTCAGATGATCTTGTTTGTTACATTTCTTCCTTTTTATAGAGGGATTTTCGTAGTACAACGTTTTGATTCCTGTAATGATTGTTCATTAATGACTAATTATTGCATTAATGAGGCGTTACAAAGGTGAATCGTAACTGTTATTTTAGGAATTACGTAACGTGTGAGTCATTAACTGTTGATTCTCGAATCTTATCCCTGGCTTCGTTTGGGTGCTCTATGACCGCATTTCTTATTCTTCATTAGGTTTCCCGTGGCTGATACACTCGTGGTTAGTGAATCAATTCAGTGCCTGTTGAGTTAATCTCGTACCTGCCTGTTGCTTTGTCTAGATTCATTTCGACCGTGTCTCTTCTTCCTCGATAATCTTCTCGTGGCTATTATATTAAAAAAATATGTTGACCGTATCTCTTTTATCCCGTGCCTCCGTGTATCTTTACCTCCACATGTGTTGTTTTTTTTGGTCCACATAGTTGGCTGAGTCATCCAGATTTTTTCCTACGTGTAAAGCTATTTTTTACCAATACAGATAGTCCCCCCACTTGCCATGTATTTGACGTATAATACTTGGTAAGTGGATACGCATTTATGACGGGAATATTTTGCCGCCGCTTTGTTCCGAAACATTATATCATTTCTTTAACGCATTCGTCGTGCATCACTTCCTTTTAATGCTCCTTCCACGTGTCTGTCTTTGATTGGCTCTGCAACAATTCAGCGCTTTTAAAGGCTTTTTTGCAGCCGCATCAGTCCTGAAGTGACACCCTTAATTATGACTTTCCATCATTATTTTTCCATGTTCTGACGGTTTCCATTGGGTATAAATAGTTGTCTTCTTTCCTTCTTTTTCACAAAACACTTCTATAATTTGATTTTTCCTTGGTGAAGAAATTTCTTTAGCTTGCATAAATATGTCTTCATCTGGTCAACCTAAAAAGGTTATCAATGTTGAAACTTTGGCATCTTCTTCTGCTCCGTCTAGGAGCTGGAGAGGTGGCCGATTGAGGAGTTTAGGATCTGCCTCCACTAGGGATTGTTCTTCCCCTTTGGTTTCTCCTCCTTCCGCTAGATCTTTACTGTCTCCTAGAGCTAGGTCTTCTCAATATTCTTCTAAGAGTAAGGATGATATTCGTGAACCAAAAGTTGACGAAATCATTCCTGCTGAGATAATCTTCCCAAGGGAAAATTCTTCTATCTTCGAACAGGCTTCTTCTCTAGATAGTGTAGAGAAATATGTGACCATTATTACTATAGGTCATATTCCTCTTATCCGTAGGGAATGATCTTGGGAGTCTAACGTTCCCATTCTTGTGCCAAATAATAACCAAAGGATCACATCTTACAAAACGGATTTTCGTATGTCTACACTTATCCTTTTACACTAGGATTTCAACCTCCCATCGACCCTATTATTATTGAGTTTTGCCATTTTTTCAATATATGTCTAGGACAAGTCGTTCCTTTAGTGTGGCGTGTTGTTTCTTGCCTGAGAGTTTTGGCTTCTAAAGTTTCTGTTCCTTTCACCTTTCATCATTTGATTCATCTGTATTCACCTGCTGTATTTCGTCATGGGGTTTTTACTCTGGCTGCTCGGAGTAAGAGAGTTTTAGTAACCCCTGGTGATGACAAGGATAGAGGTTGGTACCTTAGGTACGTTGTCGTTCCCACTTCTGTTTTAGTGGGTGAAAACAATATTCCCTTCCCGCATCTGTTTTTCTATTATTTTTCAGCAACTATGAATACCGTCGAGAATGTCTCCGATATTCGTAGTTGGGTAGAAAAAATGTTTTCCGCATCTCCTATTGAAGAAAGGTCTTGGAAGTTCTTTTCCATGAAGTTCAATTGGATTGTCAAGACCCACGGTAAGTGGAGTTTTTCTCACTTCCTACTTTACCTGAGTTCTTTTTGTTAACTCTTTCCTTCTTTCGATAGGGTTTTCTACCCGTGGGGCACATGGTTCATCACTCCCAAAGATGTCATTATCTCATGCTCAGAAGATTTTAGTCAGTTCTTCTAAGAGGAAAGTTTGTGATCCCCGTTCTAGAGGGGAAGATGAAGATGAAGATGAAAGAGAGGTGCTTTAGTGCACCGGTCAAGAAGAAGGCGAGCAGTTTCAGATGATGAGTCTACTCCTGGGCCTTTTCCTTCCGTGTTGACAATCCAGCCCTCTTTTTCCCGGGACGAGTCTCAGTCCCCGGTTCTAGATCCTGCCGAGCGTCTTTTCCATGAAGGGTTTGAACTTGACCTTGATAATGTTCCGCTAGCTACCATTTTCCCGA
Source organism: Nicotiana undulata (assembly GCA_005239495.1). Taxonomy (NCBI): domain Eukaryota; kingdom Viridiplantae; phylum Streptophyta; class Magnoliopsida; order Solanales; family Solanaceae; genus Nicotiana; species Nicotiana undulata. Next base: position 22,320 of record ML293658.1, on the reverse strand, counting down.
TTTTGCTGTTGCTCCTCCGTCCGTACCAGTTATTTCCTCAGCTTCTCATCCATCCGTTTCTATTGATGTGACCGTGGCTCCTTTGGCTCCTTGCCCGTCCGTGTCTGTCGCTATCCCCTCCGTTCCTGCTTCCGTGCCTTCTTTTGTAGAAGTAGGGTCTTCCAGCAGGGAGATGCAGAGGGTTGTAATTGAGGTTCCAGCCGGTGGAAGCTTTTTCAAGAAGACTGGTGAGCCTGAAACATGGTTCAAGCCTTTAATCGGCTCTAAAGAGAGGGCCAAACTTGACAGCCACTCAACTCTTACTTGGGGCAACGAAGTGGTGCATAATTCATTAAAGGTATGCTTTTGAAAGAACACTTTTGTATGCTCAATTTTCTTTGAATAAAAGTTTAACACGTTTGATTGTTTTGCTGTTTTTGCAGACGCACCTTATTGGCTTAGAGCTTATGAAGAGAATTTCGAACTCAGAGAACGAGTTGAAATAGCTACGTGAGCTTGAGGATTCAAAGGCACAATATGATAGTCTTCGAATAGAAATGGATGCTTTAGAGGATGAGAGAGATACCTTGAAGGAGCAGCTGAAGACTGTCACAGCAAAATTGGCAGTGGAAAGGGCTTCCTACAGCCAGGTTAACAAGGACAAAGTTGTTCTCGAGTCTACATTTGCTGAGAAATTGTCAAAGGCTACATAGGAAATCAGAAACTTGAAGCATATGCTGGGACAGAAAGAGGAATACTCCGGTGAACTTGTGCGGAACCTCTCCTAGACTCAAGAGGATCTCCGTGAAGCCCAGGTGAAAGTTCAGACTCTGGAGGAATCAATTGCTCCTTTGAAGGTTGCCCTTGAAGCCGCTGAAGCTGAGAATGATAGCTTGAAGGCTGAGATTCAGGCATGGTCAAAGGATTATGGCGACCTTGAAGAGGCGACAACCGTCGACGTAAGTTGGGCATACATGAGTGCTCGCCATGATACGTTGATAGAAATGGGCCAAGAGGGCTTTGACCTTGCTGATGAGATTGCTAAATCCGAAGAAGCTATGGAGAAGACCCATCGGGGTCTTGAACTTTCTCCAGCTGATGAAGCCCAGGAAGCATCTGACGTTCCTTCAGAAGAAGAAGTCGGTTCTCCTCCTCCTCAAGAATGAAGAAATTATCCCCACTCTTTTTTTTTAATTCGATTGGTGTGGTTACTCCCAGCTCCATCGGGAGTAAATTTGAAACTCTAAAGTCCCCAACTGACAACTTAGGGGCACCATAAAAATGTAAATACTTATGCGGCTAAGTACTAGTTTTGTACTTAGTTTTTGACTTAGCCGCTTTATATTAATGCAATTTTTGAGACTTTCTGTTATGAGTTTGAGCCTTACTCTTTTCTCAAGTCTTATTGCTTCGTATTGCTTTTGTGAGGTTTTTGCTCGTACCTCTTATCTTTATTTGCATATAGATGCGTATTTCACTTTGAACATTTTTATGATAGGTGTAGTGTAAGGTTTTTAGCCTTTGTTTGTAAGAGGCTTTGTTTATGTATTAGGTCCCTTTTAATCAATATTTTAATGAAGAAGACGTCTCAACTTCATTGAAATGCAATAGAGTAATAGGAATTTTCTCACATGTTTAAGTATGTTTTTGTGAGAGGTTTTCGTTTGAACTTTCACAACATTTTACATGTGTTATGATTATCATCTAAAACTCAGGTTGCAACTGTTTTGTTTTAAGAGATTTGATAATTACTTGTATTTCGCAACTGTTTTTCGTAGGTAACAATTTTTTCGAGTTAATACAAGGAGATAACTGTTTTTCATTAGTAACAGTTTTTGTAAATGTCGGGTTTTTACCCATAACTGTTTTTATTTGCAACAGTTTTATAACAAGTACGAGAGAAATGCATCGTAATTCGTAACTGTTTTATTTGATAACAGTTTTGAGAATAAATACATGGGTTTTGATCTTTCATCCGTAACTGTTTTATTTGAATAACAGTTTTCTACTTGAGTACAAAGATTTCATAACTGTTTTTTGATTGTAACGGTTTTTTGACCAAGTACAATGATGATGATCTTCTATCCCTAACTGTTTTAGATGTAACAGTTTTTTGTATAAGAGATGTACATTTCTTCTTCGTAGCTAATATTTTGCCTTCTAACCTGAACATGGTTCGAGGGTTTTCAGAGTAGGCTTTCGCAATTCTTGTGCCGGAGTCTTCAGTTCTTTTGCTCGTGTCACTTGACTTGTTGGGTGAATGGTTTTTTAGGCTCGAGCATTCTGACTTCTGGTAGTCTTTGCTTCTTCTTGGCCTTCCATATTATATAGTCCCCCAAGTGTTTGAGCGTTGAAGAATGAGATCTCGAGCACTTGATTATTCCTTCTTTGTGGTCCTTTCCCTGAAAAAGGAAAACATTCCGGACTCGAAGGTATATACTTTTTTTAGATGATGACTGCTTAACCCTTTAAAATATCCATCAGAAAGTGTAACCCTAGACCGGGAATTATGTTATTTCCTCGCGTCTTTGCAGGTCTAATGTCATCATCTGGTGATGGGTTAGCTTTTTGCCTATCATCTAAAAAAGTTAGTAAAATTTTAAATATTCAAAGACAAAATCTAACATGTGGTACCTGACCGGGGGTACTTATTTTCCTTATAAGTAATACTTCTTCAGGTGGATGGCGTTCCAGCTCGTTGGTAGAACCCTACCGTCCATGGCTTCCAACTCGTACACGCCTTTCCCCGCTATGCCTCGGACCTTATAGGGTCCTTCCCAGTTTGGATTTAGTTTTCCAACTCCTGCTTCCTTTGTTGACTGGAAGACCTTTTTAAGTACAAAGTCCCTAATTTTGAAATATCTGAGATGAGCTATGCGGTTGTAATACCGCTCTATGATTTGCTTTTGAGCTTCCATCCGTATTAAAGCCGCATCTCTTCGTGACTCGAGCAGGTCCAAATTGGTTTGGAGTTCAACTTCATTCGTTTGTTCCGAAGTTGTTGTCACTCTCAAACTTGGTTCACCAATTTCCACAGGTATTAATGCCTCCGAGCCATAAACAAGTGCTAAGGGACTTTCTCCCGTAGCTGTTTTTGATGTGGTTCTGTAAGCCCATAATACCGCTGGTATTTCGTCGGGCCAATTGCCTTTGGCTTTATCTAACCGCTTCTTTATATTGTTGATGATGATTTTGTTCGTGGATTCCGCTTGTCCATTTGCTACGGGATGATATGGTGTTGAAGCGATCCGTTTAATTTTCCAACTCTCGAAGAATTCTGTGATTTGTGAACCTATGAACTGTGGGCCATTATCACACACGATCTCCTTTGGAATCCCGAATCGGCATATTATATTTTGCCATAAGAAACTTTTAACCTCTTTTTCCCGCACCTGTTTGAATGCTTCTGTTTCTACCCATTTTATGAAATAATCAGTAAGTACAAGCAGGAACCGTACCTGACCTTTGGCTGGGGGAAGAGGTCCCACTATGTCCATTATCCATTTCATGAAGGGCCACGGTGTGATAGAGTTCAACAATTCTGCTGGTCTGTGCATATTATTGGCAAACCGTTGGCATTTGTCACATTTCGAGATGAAATTTTCTGCGTCTTCTTCCATCTTAGGCCAATAATACCCTGCTCTGATTAGGGTTTTTACCAAAGATCTTGAACCTGTGTGATTTCCATAATGTCCTTCATGGACTTATCTTATCACGAATTCTGTCTGATTAGGTCCGAGGCATTTAGCTAGGGGTCCTCCAAACATTTTGCAGTACAAGGTGCCGTGAACTAGATAGTATCTTGCTGTTTTGCAACGGAGCGCTTGAGCTGCTTTTTTGTCTTCAGGAACGGTACCATTCTGCAAAAAGTTAAGAATTTTGTTTCTCCAGTCACAAGTTAAATTACTGAAAGATACCTCATTCTTGTTTTGGTCAATTGTCGAATGGAAGAGGTGTACGACAATTGTGTTGTCTTTATTGGTTACTTCCGTAACTGCTGCGAGGTTTGCCAACACATCTGCCTCAGCATTTTCCTCCCTAGGTATTTGTATCACTTTCCACATTTTGAACTGTCTCACAAGTTCACGTGTCTTTTCTAGGTATTGCTGCATTCGAGTTTCTCGAGCGGTGTAAGTCCCCTGCATCTGGTTTACCACCAATTGTGAATCGCTGTTGATCTCTATTTTCTCAATTAACAGCTCTCGTGCCAATTCTAAACCTGCAATAACAGCCTCGTACTTTGCTTCGTTGTTAGTTATTGGATAGCATTTAATAGCTTTCCGTATCTTTTCACTCGTGGGTGATATTAGTACGATGCCTAACCCTGCTCCTTTTATATTAGAAGAGCCATCTGTAAATAGGGTCCATTGACCTGGGTTTACACCATTGAAAAATTGTAATTCCCTTTCTACTTCAGGGGTAATATCATGCTTAATATGTAATATCTAAAGTCAGCTACGAAGTCGGCCAGTATTTGAGACTTAATTGCAGTTCTAGGTTGATATGTTATATCATGCTCACTCAATTCTATGGCCCACTTGGCTAATCTTCCTGACAGTTCTTGTTTATGTAAAATATACCTCAAAGGATATGAAGTCACGACAGTGATTGGATGACATTGAAAATAAAGACGTAGTTTTCTTGATGCCATTATCAATGCTAAAGCTAATTTTTCTAGATGTGGATATCTAGTCTCAACATCTAATAAAGTTTTGCTTACATAATAAATAGGAGATTGCTTACCTTTTTACTCTCTTACCAGTACTGCACTTACAACAATTTCTGAAACAGCCAGGTAGATGTATAATCTTTCTCCTTCTTTTGGCTTTGATAGTAACGATGGTTTTGACAAATAAGCCTTCAAGTCTTTTAAATCCTGTTGACATTCTTTAGTCCATTCGAACTGATTTTGCTTTTTAAGAACTGAAAAGAATTTAAAACTTTTCTTGGAAGATCTAGAAATAAATCTTCCTAGAGCTGCTATTCTTCCGTTAATCGTTGAACTTCTTTTTTATTTTTCAAAAATTCTAATATTTCTTCTATAGCTTTTATTTGAGCTGGATTTACCTCTATTCCTCTATTAGATACAAGGAATCCCAGAAACTTACCATATTGTACTCCGAATGCACATTTTTCCGGGTTGAGCTTCATATTATACCTGCGTAAGATATCAAAAGTAGTGCTGAAGATGATCTTCTGCTTGTGTTGATTTTACAAGCATATCATAGATGTAAACCTCCATTGTTTTGCCTAAATGTTCTTGAAACATTTTTGTCACTAATCTTTGATAAGTGGCACCTGCATTCTTTAATCCAAAAGGCATAACCTTATAACAATAAGTCCCCCGGTTAGTAATGAAGGAAGTCTTTTCTTCATCCAAGGGCTCCATTTTAATCTGGTTATAACCAGAATATGCATCTAAAAAGCTTAACAATTCATGACCCGCGGTTGCATCGATCATTTGATCTATATGTGGCAAGGGAAATGAATCTTTAGGACATGCTTTATTTGAATCAGTATAGTCTACACATACCTACCATTTGCCGTTCTTTTTTGGTACCACCACTGTGTTGGCTAACTAGTCAGGATACTTTACCTCTCGTATTGAACCTATATTCAAAAGCTTTTGGACTTCTTCATCAATCACTTGATTTCTGAAAGGTCCTTGCTTTCGTTTCTTTTGTTTGACAGGTACGAATGACGGATCTTCGTTTAGTTTGTGGGTCATCACCTCTGGTGGGATACCTGTCATATCTGAATGGGACCATGCAAAACAATCCTCATTAGCTTTTAAATAATTGACTAACATACCTTTTTGTTCAAGTGTTAATCTTTACAGCAGTTTTATGCCGATGTAGAGTTTCCTTTCGGGCTTTTGTTCAAAGATGGGAACAGTCTCGAGTTCTTCAGCAGTTGTTTTGATATGTTCTTCTTCTTCTGGTTCACGAATGAAATCTGGTCTGGAGTCTATGTCCGCATGTTTTGGCTCATCCTGTTTGTTGATGAGACTTTGTTTGAGAATTCGATGTTTCTCCCGTGTCTCTTTTGTTGTTAAGAGCTATCGAATTGATATTTTTCGAGGTTTGCTGATCACCCCTAATTTTCCTTATTCCCCATTTTGATGGGAATTTTATCACCTTATGTAGAGTGGATGGGACCGCTTTCATATCGTGAATCCATGGTCTTCCCAGAATAACATTGTAAGCCATTTACGTATTAATGACTTGGAATTTTGCCCTTTTGACGACTCCTTCAGCGTAGGTATTGAGTTCGATTTCTCCTTTAGTTATCACTGTTTAATTATCGAACCCAGATATATCTCTAACCTTCGGGATCATTTCATTTTCTACTAGCATTTCTTCCACGACTTTTATCAAAATAATATTAACTGAACTGCCTGGATCAATCAATACTCTTTTAACATTAGTGTCCTAAATAAGTAAGGATATTACCAGTGCGTCATTATGTGGAAGTATATCCACCAAAATCTGCGTCATCAAAAGATATTTGATCTTCCCACGTCTCTTCTCGAACTCGCTTCCCGTGGGTGCTTGTGACTTTCGATGTTAGCTGAAAGACTATGTCGTTCACTTCTTCCCCTCCATGTATGACATTGACGGTTCATTTTGGGGAAGGTGGTTTTGGTGGCTCCTGCCTGTTCTTCATATATGCCTGTTTACCTTTATCACTAAACAATTCCGTTAAGTAGCCCTGTTTTAATAGATGTTCTACTTCACCTTGCAAAAATCTACAATCTGTAGTTCTATGGCCATTATCATTGTGGAATTCACACCACTGATCAAGGTTCCTCCTGTTAGGATTAGAACGCATTTCTTTGGGCCATTTAACTTTGTCTCCCATACTTCTTAGTATTGAGACAAGTTCAGTGCTACTTACATTAAAGCTATGGTCCCCAATTCGGGTATTACCCCTGGACCGCTCATCTCGATCTCTCCTGGATCTAGATGAAGATGAGTTTGTATCTTTTCCCGATGGTCTTGTATTTTCGAACCGGGGACGTGTGTCACGTCTCGAGGGTTCTAGATAAGGATTGTACCTGTTTTTGCCTGACCTTTTCTCTGATTCTGGTTGTCTTGTACTGAGGTATTCCTCACCTTTTGACCGGGCAATGATATCTTCTTCGATTCTGAGTTTGGTATTGTACCTGTTATACACATCATTCCATGTTGTGGATGGAAATTCTCTTAAACTCTCTTTAAGGCGTCTCGTGGCTTCTGAGCTTTTATCGTTCAAGTTACTTGTGAATGCCATGGCTGCCCAGTTGTCAGGCACCCTTGGTAGTTGTATTCTTTCCCGTTGGAACCTGTCCACAAACTCACGAAGCAATTCTGTGTCTCCTTGTTTTATCTTGAATATATCTTCCATTCGTTTTTCAACTTTTTGTGCACCAGAGTGTGCTTTTATAAATGAATCTGCAAGTTCAGCAAAAGAATCTATAGAGTTTTCAGGGAGAAGAGAATACCAGGTTAAAGCTCCTTTCGTGAGTGTTTCTATGAATACTGATTCCATTTCCTATTTTGTTAAATCATTGCCTTTTACTCCAGTGGTTAAAGAAGTCACGTGATCACGTGGGTCAGTTGTTCCGTCATATTTGAGAACGTCAGGCATTCTAAACTTCTTGGGTATAGGCAATGGAGCTTCACTTGGCTTCCAAGGCTGTTGAGAATACCTATCTACATCGATTCCCTTGATAATAGGCGGAACACCAGGGATTTGCTCGATGCGATCATTCTGTTCTTTCATCTGTTTCTTCATGGTTAGTAATAAATTTTGTAACTCAAAATTATTAGTCGTACTTGATCTTGTTTCTAAAGATTTATTTGGAGTGTCTCCCCTGGCTGAGTTTATTAACCCAGATTGAAGATTTTCCGCTACGATTGTATTATTTTGAGGCGGTACTGGTGGTACTGGTGGTGCTTGTGGCAACCCTCTTGCAAATTCTTGCAAAGCTTGTCCCACATAATCAGCAATCATTTGTTTTATTCGATCCTGTTCTACTGTTTGCTCATCATTGTTATGATGATTATTAGATCTAACTGGAGATGATTCCCTTGAAGCACGCGGGGTTCCTCGAGGAGATGGAACTGGGGTTCCATTTCTTTGTTGGTTGTTGTCGTCATTGTTGTTGACGTTGTTGTTGTTGTTGTTGTCGTTGTTGGAATTCGACATGATTTAAAGGATATCAGTTGGTAAACGCACTATGATTATCAGTTTCCCGGTAACGGAACCAATTTGTTTAACCAAAGAATAAGATTCCTTGACCAAAGCTATTTTAAGATAAACTCGGGTTACTGATAATCGAATGAATAAAATAACGAATAAAGAAACAGTAAATTGATAGCAATATAAAGTGCAAGAAATAAAGTAGTTTGTATTCGAGAATTCAGATGATCCTGTTTGTTACATTTCTTCCCTTCTATAGAGGGATTTTCCTAGTACAACGTTTTGATTCCTGTAATGATTGCTCATTAATGACTAATTATTGCATTAATGAGGCATTACAAAGGTGAATCGTAACTGTTATTTTAGGAATTACGTAACGTGTGAGTCATTAACTGTTGATTCTCGAATCTTATCCGTGGCTTCGTTTGGGTGCTCTATGACCGCATCTCTTCTTCTTCATTAGGTTTCCCGTGGCTGATACACTCGTGGTTGATGAATCAATTTCGTGCCTGTTTGGGTTAATCTCGTACCTGCATGTTGCTTTGTCTAGATTCATTTCGACCGTGTCTCTTCTTCCTCGATAATCTTCTCGTGGCTGTTATATTAAAAGATATGCTAACCGTATCTCTTTTATCTCGTGCCTCCGTGTATCTTTACCTCCACATGTGCTGTTTTCTTTGGTCCACATAGTTGCTTGAGTCATCCAGATTTTGCCTACGTATAAAGCTATTTTTTTTTACCAATACAATGACCAGCCAGGGAAAAAGGGGTCGGAATGCTGAAGGTGGAGGTTAGATTCCTAGAGGTGGAGACCCAGCCTGTTGATATATTTTCTATGGTATGGCTGAGGTCGTTATATCAAATGGTTCCATTACAAAAATAATCTCTAGTTATTATAAAGTGAAGTACTTAACTTGATTCGGTTATGAGTATCTAGAAAAATCCTCCTAATATGATCCCCTCTCGAGTGATCTTCGTAACTCTAAAATTTACCTATGTGAATACTTGTATTGAGAAATTCTATGAAGATAGCTATGTTTATTATTACATATTGTAATTTTGTTTAACACAAAATATTTAAAAGAAGAAAGTGGAATGTTTCGATTGGCACGATATGCATATTACTTGTGATTCAGAATTGAGGGCGAGATCCTCGCATTTTAATATGATTTGATATGTTTAAATCCGGCTACGAGCCGCAGTGGAAGTTATATAAGGACGAGATCCTTGTGATGAAATTTTTTGTGTTTAAATTCTTTCTGGTTAAATTAAAAAATTTACTATAGTACCAATAGGGAGTCATGTCTGTTAGGTTTATTTGAAAATTTTTGTATAAAATTTATCTGTTCATAATCTGCCAAATTCGCGATATAATTATTGAGCTTTGACCTATAAGGTGGGTGCCCGCCCATGTGGCGTTAAATGAGACACGTTGATTCAGGTAAGTAATTATGAGGTCTTCATGCATCGCATCTCGTTATCAGTATTGTGAAGGGTTAAAAGGGAATTATTGTTACGTGAAATTATTTGGTGATTCTGTAATTGATTAGGAACAACTATTAAGATCATATTGAACCAAAAAAGTGTTCCATTCAAATGGTTGGACGAGTGTGGGTTGAACTTTCAGAAGCTCAAGATTGCTTCGGCTACGGCGCCAATGTTGGTGTCGCCCACGGGTTCAGGATTGTGCACGGTGTATTGTGGTGCATCTCGTATTGGATTAGGTGCAGTATTAAGGTAGGATGGCAAGGTGATTTCTTATGCGTCGCGACAGTTGAAATTCCATGAGAAGAATTATCCTGTCTATGACTTAGTATTGGCAGCCATTGTTCACGCATTGAAAATATGGAGGCACTATCTTTATGGCGTGCCATGTGAGATTTACACGGACCATCGCAGTCTCCAGTACTTGTTCAAGCAAAAGGATCTAAATTTGAGACAGCGGAGATGGTTGGAGTTATTGAAGAATTATGATGTCACTATATTGTATCATCCTGGGAAGGCCAATGTGGTGGCCGATGCTTGAACAAGAAGTCAGTGAGTATGGGCAACCTTGAATTCATTCCGGTTGGGGAGAGACGTTGGCCTTAGATATTCAGACCTTAGATAATCAGTGCGGTTGGATATTTCACCCGGTAGTGTTTTGGCTTGTACAGTCACTCGGTTTTCTTTAATAGAGCGTATTCGAGAGCGACAAGATGATGACCCACATTTGATGGTTCTTAGGGACACAGTTCGGCGCGGTGGTGCCAAGAAGGTTACAGTTGGAGATGACAGTGTTTTGAGGATGCAGGGCCGTATATGTGTGCCTAATGTTGATGGCCTTCGTGAGTTGATTCTTGAGGAGGCCCACAGTTCTAAGTATTCTATTCAAACAGGCGCAACTAAAATATACCAGGACTTGAGGCAGCATTATTGCTGGAGAAGGATGAAAAAAAGATATTGTTGCGTATTTGTCTCGTTGTTTGAATTGTCAGAAGGTAAAAAAATGAGCATCAGCGACCTGGTGGTTTGCTTCAACATATAGAGATTCCTGAGTGAAAGTGGGAGCGTATCACTATGGACTTCATTGTTGGGCTCCCACGGACTCAGAGAAAAATTCAGCGCAGTTTGGGTTATTGTGGATAGGCTGACTAAATCAGCACATTTTATTCCAGTGGCAAGTACTTACACTTCATAGAGGTTGGCTGAGATATATATTCGGGAGATTGTTTGCCTTCATGGTGTGCCCGTGTCTATCATTTCTGACCGGGGTAGGCATTTTACTTCGCACTTTTGGAGGGCAGTTCAGCGTGAGTTGGGTACTCGAGTTGAGTTGACTACAAAATTTCATCCTCAGACGGACGGGCAGTCCGAGCGTACTATTCATATTTTAGAGGATATGCTCCACGCTTATGTGATTGACTTTGGAGGTTCTTGGGATCAATTCTTGTCGTTAGTAGATTTTGCCTATAATAATAGTTATCAGTCGAGCATTCAGATGGCTCCCTATGAGGCGTTATATGGTAGGCGGTGTAGATCGCCAGTTGGATGGTTTGAGCCTGGAAAAGCTCGGTTATTGGGTACAGACTTAGTTCAGGAGGCCTTAGATAAGGTCAAGATATTTCAGGAGAGACTTCGTGCAGCTCAGTCTAGGCAAAAGAGTTATGCCGATCATAAGGTTTGAGATGTGGCATTCATGGTTGGAGAGAGAGTATTACTTCGGGTATCACCCATGAAGGATGTTATGAGATTTGGAAAGAAGGGTAAGTTGAGCCCTAGGTATATCGGGTCGTCTAAGATTCTTGATAGAGTGGGGGAGTTGGCTTATAGACTTGCGTTGCCTCCAGGGTTATCCTCAGTTCATCCGGTATTCCACGTATCTATGCTCCGGAAATATCATGATGACCCGTCCCACGTGCTAGATTCCAGCTCTGTCTAATTGGACCAGTACTTGACTTATGAGGAGGAGTCGGTAGCCAGTTTAGACCGGCAGGTTCATCAGTTGAGGTCTAAGAGTTATCCTTCAGTGCAAGTGCAGTGGAGAGGCCAGCCCGTTGAGGCAGCTACTTGGGAGTCCGAGTCGGACATGCAGATTAGATATCCACACTTGTTCGCCAATTCAGGTAATTTTCTATGTCCATTCGAGGACGAACGTTTGTTTTAGAGGTGGAGATTGTGATGACCCAAGAGGTCATTTTATGAATTTAGACTCCGTTCCATGATTATTATCCCATAAAAAGACTAATTCTAATTATCTCGATTTACGTGCAAGTCTGGGCGCGAAACAGGAAGCTTTTATGTGAAAATATGAAAATAGTAATTTCTAGAGTTAAAATTTGAATTTAGTTGACTTTGATCATAGTTTTTGGTAAACGGACCCAGATCTGTGTTACGACGATCTCGGGAGGTCCACAGTAAAATATGGGACTTGGGCGTATACCTGGAATTGAATTCCGATGTCCCAAGCCTTAGAAAATATTTTTTGAAGATAATTATTTTGCTGGTTAATTCAAGAAATAAAGAAATGAAATAATATGTGAAAATTGTGATATCGAGCCGTATTATGGTTCCAGAGCCCGGAACAAGTTCGTTATGTTGTTTAAGTCCTATCTGTGAATCAGAATTTATTTGACGTGATTTGAACGTCCGGTTGAAAAGTAAGAAAATTTGAGTGTTCTTGAGAAAATCATGAGTTTTGAGGTTAAATTCATAGTTTTTGATATTATTTTGATGATTTGATCGCACGAGCAAGTCCGTATGATGTTTTTAGACTTGTGTGTCGTGCTAGAACAATGATTTGCTTGTGAGATCGAGGTAAGTGCTTGGTTTAACCTTGACTTGAGGAATAGGAATCCCCAACTTAATTGTTATGTGAAATTGCATGTGCGTGGTGTATAGGTGAGGTGACGAGTATCTATGCACCACCAAGTTGTCTGCTTGCATGATCCCTTCCCCGTTTCCAGTATAATTTCTTCATGTTTTAATTGTTTCTTGTTCATTGTTTTTTTTTGGTTACTTGGCTTGGTAACTTATTGTTAAGTCTTGTTGCAAATATTATTGGAAAAGTATAAGTGTTTTTCCTTGGTTCATTGTGATAAATATTGAGTGGGTTGATATTATTTTACGATATATATATATATATATATATATGTGTGTGTGTGTGTGTGTGTGTGTGTGTGTGTGTGTGTGTGTGTGTGTGTGTGCGCGTGTGCGTGTTCCTGTTGGTTTCATTTTTGTGGTAATATTAATGAGTTTATGAGAAGTACAGTTTCCTATTTACAATTGTTGAGATAAAAGTGTTGTGAAAGGCTTGGCCTGAATTAGGAAAGTTTTTGATAAATAAATGAATTGATAGTGATAAGGGTGGACATGTGAAATAAATAATAGTGAAAAGGGTGGACAGGTGGAATAAATGATAGTGATAAGGGTGGACATGCGAAATAAATGATAGTGATAAGGGTGAACATGCAAAATAAATGATAGTGATAAGGGTGCCATGTGAAATGAATGATAGTGATAAGGGTGGACAAGTGGGATCGGGTTGCACGCCGCAACAAGACATTGATAAGAGAGGATATTTATGTTTTACTGATTTTAAATACAAGGATTTGGAAGAAATTTATTGTTTTACTCTATTGTTTCTCATATTATGCACATACGGTTGTTTTAAAGTAAAGTTTGGAAATTTATGTGAGATCCTGGTTACGGCTGAGGCCTGGAATAGGCGACTGAGTTATTCTATTTATTGTTACAGATAATCTTTCTTATTTGTGTAGTATTGTTTTATTGCTTTATTAGATGCTACAGTTTAAGTTATAATTGCCCCGCCGTAGCCTCGTCACTACTTCGTCGAGGTTAGGCTCGGCACTTACTCAGTACATTGGGTCGGTTGTACTGATACTACACTCTGCACTCTTTTGTGCAGATTCAGATACCGTCCAGCACTAGAGATTTTTGGTAGCAAGCTATCCATTATCCGGATACACGAGGTATATCTGCCGGCATTCGTAGATCCCGAGAGTCTTCTCTTAGTTCGTAGAGACTGTTTTATATTTTCTCAAAACAGTTATATTATTACTTTCAGCCCATTATTTGTAGTATTCTTTAGTAGTTCGTGAATTGTGACACCGGACCCTGGGGTAGTCTTATAGTTATTTATATAATTAGTTCGTGGCTCGGTTTATTATTTTATACTTAGAGTTATTCATTAGAAACCATTAGATTAAGTTTACTTTAAATTTGTTTTATTGTGCTTAAGTAAGTAAGCAAAGGAAAATAGCTAATCGAATTCTAACATTGGCTTGCCTAGCAAGTGTGGTGTTAGGCGCCATCACGATCCCTAAGATTGGGAATTCTGGTCGTGACACCTCTGCCAGGCAGTTCTTCAGCCGAAGTATTTCTGCATCCTTCGCCCCACCCTCCTGCACAAGTGATCTGAGTTTGTTGTTCACGGGTGTCTTCCTGGATAAACCAGGTTAATTTTCAGGAACATTGACAACATAGTCACAAGCCAGAAGAGTATTTTTGACAAACTGATCCTTAACTTTGGCCATTTCTACCTTATTCAGAGGCACCTTGTAGTGAGAAAGTACAGTTGTGAGGATGAAGCCATATGGAATGGCATGAGCTTTGGAACCATTAACCACCATGTCCAGCAGCTGAGTGATGAAGTAAGGCCAGTTAATCTACTTTCCACTGTCTAGGCACTCCATTAGAACTAAGTCCATGTAGTTAGCTATGTGCCTTCTCTCTTGTCTTGGAAGTACACAAACACCACTTTGTGAGGGAACTTCATCTCACTCTTGTAGACTGCTCTAGGTTCAACCTCCTCTTCATTGTCACAGAATCTTCTTGTGGTTTGTAGAGCATTAGGAAGAGCATCTAAGCTTGGCCACTTTTGCCTGGGTAATCATCATAGCCCTCCGAAGGAATCCCAAGCACTTCTCCCAATTCTTTGGCATCAAAAGAAATATTTGTCCCCGGCTAGAGACTCTGCCATCCTTGATTACAACATTGGCCATGAACTCGACAATCTCATTTCTGGCCAGCCGCCCATCCAACTGAAGGACCATGTCCTTCTAGCCCTGCACCTCCAGCTTATCCATCAGATAGACCATGCCAGTTTCCTTCAAATCTTTCAACAATCTCCTGTTCAGAATGGTGCGCTTCCCAAATTTTATCAAATTATCCTTCTCTCAAACAAACTCATTTTCTTCTGCAGCACTCTAGTCCTCTTCTTCATCAATTTGAACTTTCTTTGATTTTACCGTAGACCTGGTTCGTTTGGCTACAGTTGAGGGTGCATCAGACACAGATGCAGACTTCTTTGAAGAAGTCTTGGCTTTCTTTGGTTTTGGGGTCTGAATCTCAACTGCTCCCATTTGTTCACCTCGATGGACCAGGTACGTCTCTTCAATCTCAACAGCCTCTACAGGCTCAGCAACTTTCTCATTTCCCTTCTCAGCTCTCTTTCTCTTACTTTCCTCCAAAGCTTTCTATAACTCCTCCTCACTCTGCCGTAGTGTACTTCTCGTGGTTATTCCTCTTGGAAGAGGAATTCAGAACCAGCAGAGGGAGTGGCTTTCCTTTTCTTACTTGTTCTTGATGTTACAGAAGTTTGGGCTTTCGGGGTCCTCTTCTTCTTTGCCTTGTAACTTATCTCCCAACTTTTTCAGAAGGTATGCAAGGGTTTCTTCAGTAGATGAACTAGGTTCATTTGTAGCTTTTCCAATATTTTCTAAGCCTTCAGCAGCCTCGCCTGAGTCACTTCCCCCTAACTCCTTGGCTCCTTTAAAAAAACTGGTTCAATGCCACAGATAGCCAACCGAGTAGCTTCCTCTCTTGTTCCCCTCACTTCGCTCCTACCTCCATCTCTCTCTCCTTTCCTTTATCAATTTTATTTTTAACACCTCGTCTTCCTATATCTGACACCTCCACATCAACCACAGATCCAATCAAGACAAACATATTTTCCACATTCTCAGCAATTTCAGAGTCAGCCTCAGACCTTGTTTTTGGAACAGATGATCCTGTTAGAAACTAATCTAGTCAATGAAATCTAAGCTAAAGCGATAAATAAGGAAATCGCCCCAAAAATCCTCCACGGGCCCATATCTCGAAATTGGGTAAAAGACACAAAATACGAACACTCATTAACTCACGAGTCTAACCATACAAGAATTACTCGAATTCGACCTCAAATCGCCTTCCAAAACTCGAAATTATATTCTATGAAGTTTCTACCATTTTTTTTCAAATTTCCAACTCAAATCCCTAATTAGAAGATTAAAATAGCAATAGATTCATGAAATATAGCCCAATCTGAGTTAGAATCACTTACCCCAACAATCTTCTCGAAGAAACCTAAAAAAATCATCTCATATCGAGCTCTCAAAGTCCCAAAATTGAAATGGGAATCAAACCCTTGAATTCTTATTTTTTGCCCAATAAACTCGCTTCTGCGAGCCTTCAACCGCACCTAAGGGATTTCCATCGCAGGTGCAAAAATGACTTAAGAGGGCTGGGTCCGCATCTGCGATAAGAGGGTTGCACCTGCGTGTGCGTGCCTGCGGGACACTACCCGCTTCTGCGGTCCTCTTCTGCGCCTGTGGTTCCTTAGGCGCATTTGTGGGCATCGCAGATGCGGTACTTCCCTCGCACCTGCGATCCCTGATCGAGTCTCCCAACTCCGCTTCTGTTCTTGCTCTGCCGCATGTGCGATCCCGCACCTGCGGGCTCCCCACCGCAGGTGTGAAACACCATAAACCTAAAAAACATTAGCAATTGCATAGGTCCAATTTCATTTCGTTAAGCATCTGAAACACACCCGAGGCCCCCAGAAACTCAACCAAACATACCAACCAGTCGTAAAACACCATACGAACTTAGTCGAACCCTCGAATCACACCAAACAACGTTAAAAACACAATTCACCCTCCGATTCAAATTTGATGAACTTGAAAGTTCCAATTTCCACAACCAACGTCGAAACCTATCAAACCACGTCCGACCGATCCCAAATTTTTCACACAAGTAATATTTAACCCTACGGACCTACTCCATCTTCCGGAATCGGAATCCGACCCCGATATCAAAAAGTCTATTACTGGTCAAAATCTCCAAAATTTCGACTTTCATCATTTCAAGCTTAAACGAATCCGGACACGCTCCTAAGTCCAAAATCACCCAACGGAGCTAACGAAACTGACGGAACTCTATTCTGGAGTCGTCTTCACATAGTTCCAACTACAGTAAAAAATCCTAAGACTTAAGCTTATGTTTAGGGACTAAGTGTCCCAAAACACCCGAAATCACAACCAACACCTCACGACAAGACACATAAGCAGAAAAAAGACACGGGGAAAGTGGTAAACAGGGGATCGGGGCTATAACTCTCAAACCGCTCGGCCGGGTCGTTATATAATTTTTAGATGGTGTATTAAGTTACGACATGAAATCTTGTATATATGACCACTAGAAGAATAAAACATGTTTTTCCAACAACACCCCACTTGCTTTAAACTTACTTTTCATATTAGAAATTTAAGACTCACTTCTTCGAACTTTCAATAACAGTGATTCTAATGTTGAAAACCCATGCACTGCCTACAAGTGCATCTTGTATTACGTCACAGACATATCACCCTAACAAAGTTGCTCGAACCGCCTGCGTAGCTCTTCTCTGCGGGATTGTGTCATGAACTTCTCCAAGAAGAGAACAGAGAACTCTTGCCATGTAGGGGGTGCTGCGCCGATCGGCCCACGCCTCTTATAATCCTCCCACCAACTGAAGGCAGCCCTAGAAAACTGAAAGGTAGTGAACGAGACCCCACTAGTCTCCAGAATACCTGTTGTACGGAGAATCCTTTAAAACTTGTCCAAGAAACCTTGGGCATCCTCCGCCTCAATACCACTGAAAGATGGAGGTTGGAGTCTCCCAAACCTCTCCAATCTCCGTTGCTCATCATCAGACATAACAGGAACCACATGGGCCTGAGCAGCTACAACCTGTTGGGCTGGTCGTGCCCTCGATGTCTAGAGTACCCTGTACCACCTGCTCTGGTGTGCGGCAGCGAGAGTCTGATCACTCCCCCGGCCTGAGAAGTGGTTGTTGCGGTCGGAACAAAGGCCGCCTGAGCAAGACTGGTGAACACAGATAGAATCTAAGCTAAGGCCTCCTGAAGGCCATGAATCACAATGGGGACAGGTGGTGCCTGAGTTGGTCCCACGGGCTCATCCACAACTGGAACCTGCTCCTGAACTAGGGCAGCTGGTGGATCTGCAGGTGCGGCCCTAGTTATTGTGCGAGCCGCACTTATGCCCCTATCACGTCCTCTACCGTGAACTCGGGCTCTCGCGACCCTGACTGGTGGTACTGGTGGTTGTGCATCCTGCCCGGTAGTACGTGTCCTCACCATCTATGAGAGAATTAAATAACTGAAGTTTAGTTACAAGAATAAACATATCCGCACGACAAGAAATCAAGAATGTGAAGTTTCCTAAGGGTACGATAGCCTCTCGAAGATAAGTACAGACATCTCTGTACCAATCCGCCAGACTCTGCTAAACCTTCTCATGACTCGTGAGACCTATGTAACCTAGCCTCTAATACCAACTTGTCACGACCCAAATCCTAACATGTCTATGGTGCTTATCGATGGATCTAGGCAAGAAGACATTTCCAAAGTACTTCCAATATTTAACAGAAAAGTAAATCAAGATATTTAGAATAAGCAGAGTTTCCATAGAGGTAAGAAAACCCAAAATACCAATGCGGAAAATAGCTCCAATATCGGGATGTCACTAAGACATGAGCATATATACATAGCCAGTCTAGAAATGAAACGACTATAACAGTATGGATCCAAATACAGCGAAAGACAGAATAAGGAAGGAACAAAGACTACGAACGCCAGACAGGTACCTCAATATCTCCAACGGTCAGCTACGCGAAATATCAACACTCTTCGCGTCCAAAAACTCCTAGATCTGCACACGAAGTGTAGGGTGTAGCGTGAGTACCACCAACTTAGTGAGTAACAATAATAACTAATAAGGAACTGAAGGATACTGACGAGCTACATAGCTATAACTCATTTTCAGTAGTCTCAACAAGGAAAATAAACATACTTTCAAATCTGGCAAATTAAGTCAAATCAGTTTATTCGTGCCAAATTCAAGTAAAAACAGATAAAAGTATCTTCCAGAAGTTTTCCAAAAAAACAGTGATATATGGAAAGTACGTGCAACAACAATGAAATCATATACAGCCCCTCAGGGCAACAATCACTCATTCCTCTCATTCACTCCAACCTCACAATCACTCATTCCTCACAGCCGCTCACTCCTCACAGTCACTCAGCACTCGCACTCAGTAGGTACCTTCGCTCACTAGGGGTGTGTACAGACTCCGGAGGGGCTCCTTCAGCCCAAGCACTATATCAAGTCAATCATGGAATATATCAATGAAACATGTTGTGGTGTGTAGCCCGATCCCATAAATATCCTCACAATCAAGCCCTCGACCTCACTCAGTCATCAATCTCTCAAGTCTCTCGGGCTCTCAGATATCAGGAAAATCAGCCTACACAACCATAATATGATGTATCATTAAGAATAATAGACACCGAAATATGATATGCAAATAAAAAAAGGGACTGAGTACAAATAACATTTAGCAGGTAATTCAATCTGTAACGTGAACTTTGTGGGTCCCAACAATATCAACACATAGCCTAAACATGGTCTCTAACATGATTCAAAGTCGAATTTCTATAACACATGAAAAACATATAGTTAACAATGAATTTTTTCAACTTTTCAGTTTCACGGAATGGACCAAGTCACAATTCTCATGGTGCACGCCCACACGCTCGTCACCTAGCATGTGCGTCACCTCTAAAACAATCATATAACACCAAAATTTGGGGTTTCGTACCCTCAAGACTAGATTTAAAACTGTTACATACCTCAATCCGAGCAAATCTCTACTCCAACACACCTTTGCCTCGCAAATCAGCCTCCGAATGCCTCGAATCTAGCCACAAACAATTAGATATAATCAACACGAGCTAAAGGAATCAATTCCATAAGAAAATACTAAGCTTTAAGTCAAAAGTCAAAAAGTCAACTCGAAAGTTGGTTCCCGGGTCCATGTCTTGGAATCGGGTAAAAGTCACAAAATCCGAATACCCATTTGACCATGAGTTCAACCATACAAAAATTAGTCAAATCCGATCACAACTCGACCTTTAAATCCTCAAATGATAGTTCATGAATTTTCTACAATTCTTCCCAAATTTCCATATCAAATTACTAATTAAATGATGAAACCAATGATATATTCATGTATATTAACCAAAACCGAGTTAGAATCACTTACCCCGATGAGTTTCTTGAAAAATCCATGAAATATTTCCACAGACCGAGCTCCCAAAGTCTAAATGTGAAATAATACCCTAACCATCATTTATATAGTACACAAACTGCCCTCTAAATTGCTGACTGCACATTTTTTGGTGCGGTCACACATCCCGGGTTATGCGACCGCTATCCAATTGAGCGGCCGCACTTCAGCAAAATCTACACTACCATGCTTTAACAAATTGGCTATATCTTTCTGTACATATGTCCAAATGATGATTACTTTAGCTTTATGGAAACTAGGCACCAGGAGCTACAATTTTTATTTTTGGATCATCACCAAATTCCTTATGGATTAAAAGACATAAGCTACCGAAGTCAGACAATCGAACCTGCAGAATCTCCGATCTGTGGCCGCGAGAAGAATTGTGTGGTCCGCACTTTCCCTCCCAGGTCCACACTTGAGGCTTGGTCTCAGCACTCCAAAATGTTCCCCCGCATTTCCAAAGGTACCAGAACAACATCAGAGTGCCGAAAATGCCCGTAAACTCACCCTGAAACATACCCGAGTCACCCGGGACCCCGTCCGAATGTAGCAACAAGTCCCAAAATATCATACACACTTATTCAAACCCTCAAATCGTCTCAAACAACATAAAAAACACGAATTGCACATGGATTCATGCTAATGAATTTTGAAATTTTCAAATTCTACAAACGGCGTCGAAACATATAAAATCACATCCGATTAACCTCAAATTTTACACACAAGTCATAAAAGACACCACGGTCCTGCTCCAACTTCCGAAAATCCAATCCGACCCCGATATCAAAAAGTCCACTCCCAGTCAAGCGTTTCAAAATTTTAACTTTCGCGTTTCAAGCCTAATTCTACTTGGACCTCAAAATCACATTCCGGACGCGCTCCTAAGTCCAATATCACCTAACAGAACCATAAATATTCAAATCCGAGGTCGTTTACACATAAGTCAATATGTCGACTTTTTCAACTTAAGCTTTTAATTATGAGACTAAGTATCTCAATTCACTCCGAGATCTCTTCGGGCCCGAAGCAACCAACCTGGTAAGTCATATAACAACTGTAGAACACAAAAAGAGTAGTAAATGGGGGAACGGGGTTGCAACTCTAGAAACGACCAGCAGGGTCATTACAGTGGTTGGAGACTAAGAGCATGTTTGGCCAAGCTGTCAAAAACTGCTTATTTTGAAAAATAGTTTTTTTAGAAGTGTTTTTTTCTAAAAGTACTTTTGAAAAAACAAACAGTTTGTGTTTGACTAATTCATTTGAGAAGTATTTTTTGCAACAATTGGTAAACAAATTGTGTTTGGTCAATCTTTCTAAAAAGTGCTTCTGAATGTCAAATTACCAAAAAGGATAATACCAAGGTTTTACAATTATTTTAAAGACAAAAATAAATTTGAATATTTGATGTAAGAGACTTTTATATTATTTTTTATATAATTAAATTAAAATATAATATAACGTAATTATACATATTAAAGATTTAAATAGATATAATATATATAGTTATACCAAAATAATAATATTACATACTATAATTACTTATTGTTTACATGATGATAATCTTCAACTTAAGAGACTCTTATATTATTTTTTATTAAATTAAATGAAGATGAAATATAAAGTACATATACATATTAAAGATTTAAATAGATATAATGTATAGTTATACCAAAATAATAATTGTAGGCATATAAATTTTATTAAAATTAAATCCATAAAAAGTATTTGGATTATATTTTAAAATTCAAGATATATTAGTCCAAATAAATACTACGGACTAATATAATTGAATTAATTATATAAGTCCAATATATATGGATTAAATAAATAATTCTTAATCCATTGGGCTAGCCCATTTAGTTGGGCTAAATTGATGAGCCCACTTCATTAGGCCCAATATACCATCTTCCTAGAGGCCCAGTGCCACATGTCAAATGACGTGGCATGCCAAGTCAAATAAAAGAGCCAATAGGACCATGCCATGTGTNACCAGAAGTTATAACAAGAAGCAAGAGAGAGCTCGTGGATCAAACGCTGCAAATTTCTCTACAAGTTTCAAGCTTCAAACAATCAAGTTCAAGTTCAATAAATCAAGTTCAAGCTCAAGAACGAAGAACAATTCAAGTTCAAGATCAAGAACGAAGTCAAATCAAATACAAGGCGTTCAAGATCAAGGCTACTTGTTCGTAATACAATTCGTGGCACGCGACGGATAAATCAAATTCAAATTCAAGATCAAGCTCAAAGGCCCTTGAATTTATACTAGA
>ML293657.1:0-77402 GCA_005239495.1 Nicotiana undulata | reverse complement strand
TTTTGTTTGATAACTCGTTTGACTTCAAGAATATGATATGGATATTATATGATTCAAATACCTGAAAACATGTCCTCTTGAGAATATAAAGCACCCTTAGGTTTATCCAAAAATACGAGTCACAACATCCTCGATTCACTTAACTTCTAATACGTGTTAATCACTCTTATACACTCTTGTATCATTTAAGATCAATAGAATTAACTTCTTATCATCTCAAAGATAATATATTCTCATGTTTATGTTGATTAAATTATGGCATGAGCCAACATACGTGAATATGGGTTGTAACACACAGCCCATCCTTGGAAGGCTCGAGATGCAGTTCGATTATCGACCCCGCGGGTTTCCCATGATCGACCTCAGAGCATTACAAATCACTGGTTATCATAGACAATCGGGAAACCGACGAGAGGCATTTGATTGCAGTTGACTAGGTCTGAAAGAATAGTACAAGTCCGTACCATGATATTAAATAGTTGTACCAGCTGCGTATCTTTGTAATAAATGCGTATGTACTGTGTTGGGATTCCCCCCACTTATATAAAGGGGACCCTTATCATTTCATGCACACATGATATTGAATACAAGAACATTCTCGGCTCTTTAACTTAAACATTCTCCATTATCAGCTCCATTGATTTATCTTATATTTATTGTGTTTCATTTACTGTTCTTCATTTATTACTCATCATTGATCATAAATAGCCTCCTTCGAGGTCCATATAACTGTTATAGCTTCATCGACCATCCACTGTTAATACCGAGCCTCGACCTCGAGGTCCCATCTCGGCCAGCTCGAGGCCCTGATTTAATGCAGTCTGGTTTGACTATCTCTATTCTCTTTTACTTCTATCTCATTTCCCTTACTCATACATAGCATCTATTGCTTAAAAAATTAGCATTAAAATAAATCATGTATTTTTAGAACCACAAATCAAATTCAATTGTAATTACCATTTTCAAGGTAAACAGTTATCCATACTTACAAGTTGGGTCATCTACTCTACGTTTCTTCCATGTGTTTTATATACTTAGTTATGTGCCTTACATACTCGGCACATTATTCGTGCTGACGTGCTTTTGTTGGGGACGCTGCATTCATGCCTGCAGGTTTAGACAATTAGTTTAACGAGCCCTCATAGTAGATGAGGTCAACATTCAGCTAAGGATCGGTATGACTCCACCTTATTTGGAGTGCAGCCGAGTCTATGAGTCATCGTGTTAAAGTTTTGCTACAAACTTACGGGTAGGCCGGTACCCTGTCCCATTTGATGTAAAAAAAAATCTTAGAGGCTTTGTAGATAGAGGTTCATTTTGTATAGTATGTTAGAGGCTTTGACGGCCCATATGTATTCATGTTTTAAGAAAAATGATTCAGTAATACAATATTTTCCACTAATAATTATGCATTACGAGTTGTATCCATGTTGGCCCATGATAGTTACAAAAGGAATGAGTCCAGCTAACTCGACCTATGTATGTTCTAGTTTTGGCCGAACGATCATGAGTTACAAAGTGGTTCGCTCGGGCCAACACGGCACCGGGTGCCAGCCACGCCTCCTCAGGTTTGGGGCGTGACACTTTCAATAGCTCCAACCACCCCCTTTGCCTCAAATTGAGATCCCTTTGCTTGAAAAAATACTGAAGGCTGTGATGAATCGTGAAAACCTCACAAGACACGCCGTAAAGATAGTGCCTCCAAATCTCCATCGCATGAACAATGGTGAACTCTAAGTCATGGACAAGGTAATTCATCTCATGAACCTTCAACTTCCGCGACACATATGCAATCACACTGCCATCCTGTATCAATACTGTATCGAGCCCAATACGTGATGCATCCATATACCATATAAGATCCTAAACGTGTGGAAAACACCAACACCGGCGCTATAGTCAAAGAAGTCTTGAACTTCTGAAAGCTCGTCTCACACTTGTCTAACCATATGAACGGGGCACCCTTCTAGGTCAACTTGGCCAACAGAGCTTCTATAGATGAAAACCCAATCACAAATTGACGGTAATAGCCCGCCAAACCCAAGAAACTCATGATCTCTGTGGCTAAAGTAAGTCTAGGCCAGCTCAGAACTGCCTCAATCTTCTTAGGATCTACATAAATGCCCCTTTCTAGTACAACGTGCACCAAGAAAGCGATTGAATCCAACCAAAACTCGCACTTTGAAAATTTAGCATCTAACTGGCTCTCCCTCAGGATTTGAAGTGCAATCCGAAGGTGCTGCTCGTGCTGCTCACGACCACGGGAGTAGACTAAGATATCATCAATAAACATAATCACAAAAGGATCCAAATAAGGCTTGAACACTCGGTTCATCAAATCCATAAATGATGTTGGGGAATTTTTCAACCCAAAGGACATCACTAGAAACTCATAATGCATGTACCGAGTCTGAAACGTTATCTTAGGGACATCAGATGCCCTAGTCCTCAACTGATGGTAGCTAGATGAAATTTAGCTTAAAGTATATATATAT
The DNA here is from genome assembly GCA_005239495.1 of Nicotiana undulata. Taxonomy (NCBI): domain Eukaryota; kingdom Viridiplantae; phylum Streptophyta; class Magnoliopsida; order Solanales; family Solanaceae; genus Nicotiana; species Nicotiana undulata. The sequence goes on along the minus strand of ML293657.1, from coordinate 74,907 downwards.
ATATTTATATGTATATCGCCTCATGTTTTACTCTTGTATTGTGGATTTTATGTAAATTGAGTTGATTTATGTTAATTCGGGTGTGTAGGAATCATCCGGAAGCAATTGTGGGCTAAATGTGCGAAATTAAAGCCAAAATAGACGAAAAAAGATGAATTGTGATTTTCGGCGCCAAAGGGAAGCGTGAGGCGTTGGGCTGGACGCTGATGATGTGAGTTTTGTCCAACTTTTCCCAGGACAAGGTTATTTCGGCCCTCGGCCTACCCAACGCGTATAAAAGCAAGACTAAGCCTATTTTTGGATGGAGACGCCACTTTGGAGTGGAGGAACACACACGACTCTTGGAGGAGGCTTTCAACTTTTTTTTCTTCTCTTCTCTTCCTTTAATCGCATAATTTATTAATTCAAGAGTTGTTGGGTGCTACATGAACGTTGTAGTTTGAAGCTTGAATTATTCTTTTTATTTTATCATATTGGTTTAATTATTAAATCTTGCGCTTAATTATTTTATTTCTTTATCACCAATTGAATTTTATCTACTTGTATAAGAAATTGAACCAAAGGAAATAGCCTAATGTCTCTCTCGGTGCACGTTAAGCGAAGTTAGGCTAACTTGCACCATCGATGGCTAGAAGGCGTAACAACCACCAACGGCGAGTGCAACTGTAACTCCGACGACCTCAGGGATGTAAACATTCACTCCATTAACATTTGGTAGCTTCCTTCCTACTCGATTCCAACAAATTTGAGTGGAAAGTAAACTAAATGCTGAAGATTAATGTAACAGTGATAAGAAATGGATTAGTACAAATCTAGTGAAGGAGAAGGAAATTCAAAAGTGCAAGGGCTAATTGCAACAGTTCCGCGAATATTACAGTTCTCAGAAGCAGGATCTTTAGTGCAACCATCCCCAGATCTAGAACAACATGCAGAAACAGCAGCAAGAGGAAACGAGCAGAAACAACATGCAAAGGAGCTTAGGCAGTTGAATCGTTATTCTCAGATGGGAATGAGACTGGAATATGTTCCACCAAGTCATCAAGATGGTAAGATAGTTATTCAAATTGTTGAGAAGGATGTGAGAAAATTGAATGACCACTGGGAGACTCCCTTATTGTGTTATGTCCTAGGTGATGCTGCGTATGAGAAATTTATGGAGGCTTATATTGACTCAGTTTGGGATTTTGTTTCAAAACCTCAAATTATGTATCACAATGATGGCTACTATGTTTTTAGATTCTCAACAATTGAAGAAAGGGATCTACTAATGCAAGCATGTCCATACTCGTATCACAACAAGCCATTTCATTCTACAGAACTGGGAAAGAGATTTACATTTTGACCCTAAATGCATTACAACAATTCCATTGTGGATTCATTTCCCTAGCTTACCTGTTGGATATTGGACTGCAGATGCACTTAGCAAAGTGGCTAGTGCTATTGGAATTCCTACGTATACTGACAGATTCACGGGTGACCTCAACAAAATTTCTTATACAAGAGTCTTAGTGAATGTTGATATCACAAAGCCACTGTTGGAGAGTATAGAGATTAGTACTCCATTAGGAACTATGCAGCAAGAAATTCTATATGAATGAAGGCCAAAAATTTTGCAGTGAATGTATCCATTTTGGCCATGACAATTTTAAATGTTGGAGGACTAAGCAGCAGAACAATGAAAAGACTGAGTTTAAAGCTCCAAAAGGAAGGAATAGAGGTAGGAAGAAGAAAACAATGCAGGAATGGAAGCCAAAGGAACAAGAGCAAGAAGGGAATTAGACGGGGAATGAGAAAATAACCAAAAAATAGAGATAGGAAAGGGTAAACAAAAAGCAGTAGCTGAATATTCCTATAACAAGTGACACAAGTGATCAATAGAAATGAAGAGTACAGGGGTCCGAATAGTCCTGTAGCAATACAACACTCTCATACTGATGAGGAAATCACTACAAATAGGTTCAAGATTTTGGAAGAGTGTGGGTCGAGCACTTCACAAGGAGATGGGACTGGTACTGAACCTATCCTTAAACCACCATGATTGTGTGCACATGGAATATAAGAGGGCTGAATAAGCCCTATAAACAGAAGGAGTTAAGAATATTTATGCAAAAGAATAAAATACACATCCTTGGGTGTCTAAAAACTAGAGTAAAGGAAAGAAAGGCAACAAGTATAGTGAACAAGGTAGCTAGAGATTCGGGCTAGTGTTGTAATTATACTAAATCTATAAATGGAAGGATTTGGCTTTTATGGAAGACACACTTGACAATAAAGGTACTTCAAATTCATGAACAATTCATTCATTGCTCAGTGGAAGATCAAGCAACAAACTCGCTGATTATGTTGATAGCAATATATGCTAGGAATAAGGTGTAGGAAAGGGCAAGTCTATTGCATGAATTGCAGATACTAGGTGGTCAGATTCAAATATCATGGCTTATTAGTGGGGATTCCTACAATGTATTAACCACTGATGACAGATTAGGACAACCAGTGACAACTAATGAAGTGCAGGATTTCAAGAAGTGTATTGATAGTATGCAGCTGACTCCACTAAGAACAAAGGGGTGCTTCTTTTCCTGGTGCAACAAACAGAATGCTAATGATAGAGTATACAGTAAAATTGATTGGGCTTTTGGCAATTTCATTTGGACTCAAAGCTATGGACATCTGGAAGCTGATTTTCTGGAACCTGGAGTTTCTGATCACTCCCCAATTGTTATTCAATAATGGAAGAGAAGAACTATCCACCCAATGCCTTTCAAGTTATACATGGTGACAATGGACCATAAGGATTTTACACCTATGGTGCATAGAGTATGGCAACAACAGGATGAGAAGGATCCTATGACTACTGTATGGCTGAAGCTAAAAAGACTAAATGATGAGGCTAAGGGACTGAACAAGGATATGGAACGCTATGAATAAAGACTGACTCAAATTAGGCAGAGGTTGGAATGTGTTCAAGCAACTATGGTCCTTGACCCCTTCAATCAACTGTTGATAGAGCAGGAGAAGCAGATTATGAGTGATTTGGAGAAATGGAGTACAATAGAGGAAAGCATATTGAGGCAGAAATCTAGAGCAACATAGATTGATTATGGTGACTCTAACTCTAAATACTTCTATGCACAACTGAAAATAAGGGCCAACAAGAATAATATTACATCTGTATATAATGACTTGGGGATGAAGATCACTAATCCAAAGGCTGTGGAAAAGGATTTAACTGATTTCTTCACACAGCTAATGGGGAATGCAAATAAATTAATGCCATGTCCTAATACTTGTACCATTAGAACATGAAATTGTCTCACTTTACAACATCAATAGGAGCTAATAAGGGATATAACTTGTGATGAGATTGATGAAGCAATCAGGGATATTCCTAAGGATAAAGCCCCTGGAGTGGATGGTTATCCTATAGAGTTTTTCACCAAGCAATGGGAGACTGTGAAGAAGGACATATATAGGGTTGTGTCTTACTTCTTTCACATAGGTAGAATGATGCCAACATGGAATTGTACTACTATTTCATTGATTCCTAAGGTCCCAGCTCCAACTAAAGTGAAGGACTACAGGCCTATAGCATGCCGCACTACATTGTATAAGATTGTTGCCAAGATTCAGACTAGAAGACTAAAGAAAGTAATAGAGGTGATCATTGGGAAGTCTCAATATGCATTAATTGAAGGAAGGAGCATCATTGATAACATCCTATTTAATCATTAGTTGTTCAAAGGCTATAATTGGAAAGGTTTATCTCCCATATGTGTGCTTAAGGTTGACAGCTTAAGGTTGACATTAAAAAGGCTTATGGTTCATTTGATTGGATGTTTCTTAGGTGTATGCTAACTGATCTTGGATTCCCTCAGAAGTTCATCCATTGGGTAATGGAGTGTATTTCAACTGTGTCATATTCTTTGGTGCTCAATGGTGGGCTTACCAAACCTTTTCAGGCCAAGAGAGGGATTAGGCAAGGAGACCCTATGTCTCCTTACCTATTTGTCATTGCAATGGAGTACTTACAAAGAGAGATGAACCACCTAACAACCACAAAGGAGTTCAAATACCATCCAAGATGCAAAGAAAATTGGAGTGACTCATATTTGTTTTGCTGACGACTTATTAATGTTTTGCAAGGCAGACATAACCTCAGTAACCAAAATGCAGGAAGCCCTCCAAAAAATTTCTGAAGCATCTCGCCTTCAAGCAAATACAGACAAGAGGTCTATGTATATTGCTGGAGTATACCAGAACATCAAAGACTCACTGCTCAACCTAACAGGGTATACATAGGAGTCTATTGTTTTTAAGTACCTGGGAGTCCTATTGTCTGCAAAGAAGCTGAATATTTACCAATGTTTGCCACTGGTGGAAAAGATCAATGAGAGAGTGAAATACTAGTCAGCTAGGATGCAATCTTATTCTGGAAGGGCGCAACTCATTAAGTTTGTACTCTTTGGCATACAGACATACTGGGATCAAATATTCATACTGCCTAAGAAGATTATGAAGATGATTGAACCCATTTTCAGAACTGTTACATCCCGCATTTTCGAACGTTAAAGTTTCGTCGTAAGTTAATCGACGCAAGTTCGGGAGTGAAATTATTTTGTGATTATAAGAATTATGCTATTTTAAACAAGTGATGAGTAAATTGGTGTAGGTGAAAGGGTAAGCAAATCGAAGAAAATGAAATTCGTCTAAGTTTGATATTTTTAGATAAAATATGGCCCGCGCTAAAATACATGGTATTCATGGACTAGTACCATACAAGGTACCACATGGACATGATAGTGAGGTGTATAAGATATACTAAAAATGAGAAATATTTGAAGTAATTTCAGATAATTTTTAATTATGTGGATAATTGGTTAATTATTAGGTAATAGGACATTACCTAATTAATTAAGGAGTTGTGAGTGATTAATTAAAGAATGTGGTTGAGATAAAATATCCCCCACGTGGCAGTAAACTAACTCAAACATTGTGACTCATAAGTCACTGTAGGTGGCAAGTCTTAAAGAAGCAAGTCATTTCCATTTTAATAAAGGAATGACACATGTACGTGAGTCATATCAATCCTTGAAGAAACGTAAGTCAAAATACTCATTCTTACATACATTTAAACATAAGTATTTGTATATTACAAACATAAGTCACGAACCTAAGTCACCTATATAAGATTAGATCTTCAACAATTTAAATCAAAGTGAGATTTTGCAATTATAATGGAGTACAGTATAGTGTTTCTCAAGAATATCGTACGGATTTTCCTTAATTCGGTCTTGCCATTACGTGTTGTCGCAATTAACGTGTGTTAGAGAGATTGTCAAGAGAATCGATTTAGGTATGCTACGGCTATCCCTTCTTTCTCTTTAGCATGATCCAAATTCTGCAGAAGAAACGAGTAAACACACCGTTTTCATAAACGACTCTATACATAGAAATACTAGGAGTCTCTGTGTTCTTGATTCCCCATGTGACATATTATTATATCTTCTGGTCATGGGTCTTAGAATAATACGCAATTGATAAAGTTTATCCGAAAGGAATATTGAGATTAGTAACATATTTTCATGAATTTCATTCATTTATACATGTACATTTACCCATGACTAGATGTAGTTATATACACGTATTTATATGTATATTATATGTATATTGGATTTGGGAAAAGGTTACAACGTTATATACGCACCACCACCTGATCAGCTGGTATACGTTGATGATTTTTTCCATAGTGGCTAAGATGATTTGATGAGATGCCCTCAGAGGCTTGATGCTGTTAGGAACACATGTACCTATTCACAACATGACATTCATTCGCATATGCATGACACTATGAGTATTTCATAATTTAACGAGTTATTCAGACTTACATGTCGAGTCTTTTACTCCATGTTTCTCTCATGTTTATTATTTACTGATTTTTATTCCTTACATACTCGGTACATTATTTGTACTAACGTCCCTTTTGCCCGGGGATGCTGCGTTTCATGCCCGCATGTCTCGATAGACAGGTCGAGAGTCCTCCAAGTAGGCTATCAGCTCAGCGAAAGATGTTGGTGCGCTCCATTTACTCCGGAGTTGCTTATTTGGTCAGTATAATTAGGACATGTATGGATTGGTATGGCGGGTCTCAGTCCCGACCTCTATGATACTTATGTACTCCTATAGGCTTATAGACATATATTATGATACGAATACTTGTATGGCCTTGTCGGCCTATGGTTTGAGTTTATAAATGATCATGTTGGCCTATTAGGCCTGTATGTCACATGTATATGATGATTTAATAAGTAAGATATGTTACGTTGGTAGTCGGTTAAGTAAGGTACCGGGTGCCCGTCGCGGTCCCTCGGTTTAGGTCATGAAAAAAGTGGTATCAGAATAGTTCTATCATATGGAGTCTACAAGCCGTGTCTAGTAGAGTCTTGTTTATGGGTGTGTCGTGCACCACACTTATAAGCAGGAGGCTACAGGGAATTTAAGACTGTCACTCTTTCTTCTTACTCTAGATCGTGTGGTAGAGCTCAGTTGTAAGAACTCAATTTCCTAAACTCTATCTTATTCATAATTCGACGATACCTACATCCAGCAAGATGGTTGGTGGAGATATAGCCGTGGAAGAGTTGACTTAGAGGAACTCGAGTTTGCATCATTCCTATGATGGATAAATGTGAGGTCTTCAGCAAAACATGTGTGTTCCTTACGTGTAAGCTTCTTGATAAGGAGCCTTAAGACAAGAATATATATCCACATCTATGGTGAAAGGCAATGAGAGATTCAGAAGATAGATACAAGATTCAACAAGTAAAAGGAGAAAAATGAGAAGGGTACGAGGTACCCAGTTAATGAAGATTATTGGTATTTTCAAATCCGGCAGAAAGGTATAAGCATTGTGACTTACCTTTAACAGTAACAGACGTATGTAGAATTTGACACCCCCATCTTAGTTATACCTTATTGGGGGTTAACATGTGTAGTTTAAGAAAAGGACAGGATATTAGGATCCGGCTGGGGTTAGAGTAACCCAAATGGTAAATGGATTGTTTGTATTAGTTGACATTTTCGAAGGAATATTACAAAGGTGCTAATAGATCTCCTCGTGAGCCACCCAGATGGTGCACTCTAGAATATTACAAGTAGATGTGAATATGCATGAAAAAGAAAATCAAAAACATCAGATGATAGGCACGGAAAGCCTAGAAGGGTTAAATTTTACCTTAGTGTGGCTTGCGTCCCTAGTAGAGCGAGAATGTTAAGCAACTCCAAGAGCCACTAGATGGAGCAAAGGGAGCTAAAAGCAAAAGAATGTCTTGTTCGAGTTTTCAGAATAAAGTGATAGACATAAATGTTAGCAGGAAATAAGAAAAGAGTTAATGAAGCATTATGAGTAAGATATGATACATGGATGACAACAGTGGATCAAAAAGATGACAGTATTACCGAGTCTATAGTCAACTGAAGAAAAAGACGAGAGGTGGCAGGCCTTGAGACAAAAAAAGAGTATATGCCATGCATTCATATCCTCATTTCAAGAAATAAGTTCGTAACTCCAACCCGACTACCGGAAGGAAAAGTTAGACTCCAGAACAATAGAAATCATATGGGCTGGTGAACAAGATAAACTAAACATGAACTAGGGACTAAGTTATTGGATAATAATCAGCATTATGAGAATTTCAGATTTCCTTCCGGCGATAATAAAGTGGACAACAGAAGAAGATTCATGAGAAATTCAGAGAATGGTCATTCAGGAAGACGCTTCCCTAAAGCAAGCAAGGTGAGTAAGGTTAATCTTAAGGGACTGTATGTTCCAGTTACACTAAGTGTCACCCTCGCGAGTGAGGAATTTCGTTATCCTTTGTACTGAAGGATTATCGTGAGGCGAGTAAGGATCATCGGTGATGTGAAAAGATGCCAAAAATGAGAGGGTAAAACATCTATACGTAGATCATCGTAGCACTAAATCTTAGTGCTCCCCTAAAGGGGGTAATATGGTGTGATGTGGCATTAGGTCAGAATTAAGTGGTTCTAGCAACTATGGAATGGTAAAGGAAGAATGTGATAAGAATGAGAAAGGGATAAGATTGCACTTATTCAAATCCTACAGATACGCTACGATTCCAGATTATTTTGCAAACACGGCGTCAAGGAGAGGAGGTAAGGGTTCCTGCCTGAGATGTTATTGATAGATAAGGAGCCAGTGCAGGACGTAAGTTAAGATAAAACAAATGACCCATGAAAGATTACGCAGAATGTTGATATGAGGATGTGCGAATGCGTAGTTAGTAGTTGATTAAGGAAGCGCCTAGTTATGGCTTGACAAGAGGATACATACAAATTAACAGATCGTGCAAGATAAACATAGTGAACCCCAACATGGAAAATTTAGTCTCGCATATGTGACATTGTAACACTTGAGAAATATTCAGATATGAGTCGGGGTAGTTAAAGGTGTCGTATGAATGTTATGGAAATAAAAGATAGTCTCACTGGGAAGACAATCAAAACTTCAGTTCAGGAGAAACCGTACAAGCACAAGGGCGTGGAAATAAGTAACTACCGATAATTAAAGGCAAGGAAGAACATCAAAAATTCCGCCAAGTATACGATATAATAAGCTCGAAGCTTTACAAGAGTCAGAAGGTCTTCCCTAAGTACTAGAATGAAAGGCTAACTGAGCAAATAAGGAATAAGGCTTCAACCTAAGCACAGTAACCCAAAGAGGAAAGGGTCATGTAAAAAAACAGTCCCACTACAACATTGTATGCACTCCATGAGAAAGTGGCACCTACCATGGCTAAGGAACAGGAAGAAAAATCAAAAGTAATATTCGAGACCATATGAGTTGCACAAAAATTCTGGCATGCGTGGGAACTAAGATAAGCTAAGTATGCATGCAACAAGGGGGCAGAACGACCAGGAAAAGCAATTGCTTGCATTTACAGAAAGTTGAGAAGGAATGAACAAAATTATTCGATCAATGATCTAGAGATAACTAAAATATGAATGCACTAAATATTTCGGGGTATTATGCAGCATATATGTTGATAATCATACAACCGTAGAAGAATCCGGTATAAGTTAAAAGAAAGAATTGAGCTTGGGTCATAGACAAAGGATTGAATTGTTAGAGGATTGTATCACAGATATTCCATAGTATCCATGTAAGGATAAAGTAATGACTAATATCGTGAGCCAAAGATCGGAGGATAGATTAAGCCTACATAAAGGTTGATTGGAAGGAAGAGGAAAATAAAGAGTTACAACAACGAAGTAAATCAGGAGTCTGATTATTGGACCGAGAAAATTATAGAAATTGTGCTAGAGAACATGGCAGAATCACTCTTAATATCAGAGGTGCAAGAGAGATAATGCAACAACCATATTCTATAATGGCTCTATAAGAAATCCAGTTAGAAGAAGTACCAACCTTATAAGAAGTCGGTATGAAGCTCTCACCGGATTGTGTATACACCAGAGGTGCAACTATCATAGTAGAGCTTTAAGCTGTGAATATGAATTATACCTATGTAAAAAAGAGGTCATGAAAGAGATAGAAGATGTAATGCGAGATTTCAAGGTAAGTAAGGTAAAAGTGGACAACATACGAGACACTCAGATGCAGAAGGTTGGGAATAGTCCATACTTCGGATAGAAGGCTAGAAACGCAGGGATTCAATATCCAGGAATGATAGCGGCATCGTCAGTGGCATATCTTATCGCCTATGATTTTTAGGTATTGAGAGGTCTAGTTAAGAAAATAAAAGAAGAGTTCGAGATAATGTGATGTCTCATTTGATATTCCATAATAACACAAGGAAATCTATGGTGCAAGGAAGTTGAAGGAAGGTTGCGAGTAGTATAAATGGATATGTATGGGTCGCAAGCTAAAGTATGGCAGAGCGACAAAATTGTAGGAAGAAAAGAGTAAGGACAAGAAAATACGAGTGAGAAGGAGAAGAGAATGGACAAGCCCTCGGGATTAAGCCCACGAAAACTAGAGAGAGATGATGGGTGCCTGAATAAGCTCGAATGAGTCTATGACTAGTAGCATTTAGAAGAGATGGAATATTGTCGTGGTAGTGAAATAAGGGTGTGATTGCGATAGATAAAGGATGACGTTTAGGCCTTCGAGTGAGTAGTGATTTGAAGAGGATTTCATGGATTATACGAGATTAAAATACCCACGTAAGTGAATCACATTGCGATGCTATAAAATACAGTCATTGAAGTACAGTATCACCCCTAAGTGGATTAGGAAAATCACTTCAAATATTCCTCGATGCAAAGTAAGCCCTAGTGGCAAGGTATGACGTAAGAAGTTTCAAGTTATCAGTAGTATATTGTAAATTAACATTTAGGTGAATTAACAGTGGATGGAAAAAAGTCACAAAGAATGAGATGAGATTAGGCCCCTATTCTTAAGATGAACAGTAATGATGAAGCTTTAAATAACTTAGATTTATACATATGGGATAAGCAACGATAATAACCTGGAGTTCGGTAGTGGCCCTCAATAAAAATAAATCAAAGTAAGAGTTATGGCAGTAAAGTCATACGGATGGATAAACGGATCTATGATAGAAGGTAGCAACGGTTACGAGATTGGGATGGTTTTTACCACAAGTCGTGGTATGAGAAAGAGGACTAATGCCCTAGACTTTGGAATTATTCACAGAACAGTTGCCTAGACATAAAGGAGAGTACTAAGGTATTCGAAAGGAATAAGTTATGAAAATGATAAGTGCATCAGTCAACATTCGGGGGCGAATGTTTCAAAGAGGGGAATGATGTTACATCCCGCATCTTCGAACGTTAAAGTTTCATCGTAAGTTAATCGATGCAAGTTCGGGAATGAAATTATTTTGTTATTATAAGCATTATGCTATTTTAAACAAGTGATATGTAAATTGGTGAAGGTGAGAGGGTAAGAAATCGAAGAAAATGAATTTCGCCGAAGTTTGACATTTTAGGATAAAATATGGCCCGAGCTAAAATACCTGATATTTATGGACTAGTACCATACAAGGTACCACGTGGACATGATACTGAAGTGTATAAGGTATGCTAAAAATGAGCAATATTTTAAGTAATTTGGGATAATTCTTATATATGTGGATAATTAATTAATTATTGGGTAATGGGAAATTACCTAGATAATTAAGTAGTTATGGTGATTAATTAAAGAATGTGGTTGAGATAAAATATCCCCCACGTGGCAGCAAACTAACTCAAAAACTGTGACTCATAAGTCACTATAGGTGGCAACATCGACCGTCTGATCGATGCCACGGCCGGGCACGAGACCCTCACCTTTCTCGATGCCAACTCGGGGTACAATCAGATTCAAATGAACCCCGAGGAAAGGGAAAAAACTTTGTTCATCACGAAGTACGGTACGTATTGCTACAACGTCATGCCCTTCGGGCTGAAAAACACTAGAGCCACTTACCAACGGTTGGTTAATAAAATGTTTGAGTGCCAAATAGGCAAGTACATGGAAGTATATATTGATGATATGCTAGTTAAGTCCCTGCACGTAGAGGACCATCTGACCCATTTGCAGGAAACTTTCGATATCCTCAGAAGCTATAACATGAAGCTCAATCCCGAGAAATGTGCCTTCGAGGTAGAATCGGGAAATTTCTAGGCTTCATGGTGTCAAAAAGGGGGATCGAAATCAATCCCGACAAAATCAAAGCCATCGAAGAGATTACGGTGGTTAACAACGTGAAGGTCGTACAACGACTGACTGGGCGGTTAGCGGCCTTGGGACGATTCATATAAAGATCGTCAGATAAGATTCATCATTTATTCTCCCTGCTCAAGAAGAAAAATAGATTCGAATGGACCCAAGAATGCCAAAGTGCCTTGGAATAATTGAAGTGGTATCTGTCGAGCCCACCTTTGCTCCACACCCCAAAGGAGGACGAAACGTTGTATCTATACTTGGCCGTATAAGAGGTAGCGGTAAATGGTGTGCTGGTTCGGGAGGAACAAGGTACGCAATTCCCTATCTATTATGTGAGTAGGACCCTGGGCGATGCCGAAACCAAGTGTCCTCTTATGGAAAAATTAGCCCTTGCGCTAATTAGCGCATCTCGAAAATTGAAACCTTATTTTAAATGAGATCGCATTTGCATCTTAACGACGTACCCGCTTCAAAACATATTGCATAAACCCAAGTTGTCAGGCCGATTTCCAAGTGGGCCATCGAACTCGGAGGGTAGAATATCGAAATCTGCCCCAACGGCTATCAAATCCCAGATTTTGGCAGATTTTGCAGCCGACTTCACGCCTGCCCTAGTGACCGAAGTAGAAAAGGAACTACTATTGAAAACGGGCACATCCTCCGGGGTATGGAACCTGTTTACTGACGGTTCCACCAACGTGAAAGGGTTCAGGCTTGGCATAGTCCTAAAGCCGCCTACGGGCGGCATAATCAGACAATCCATAAAAACTGCAAAATTGACTAACAATGAAGTCGAGTATGAGGCTATGATTGCAGGTCTAGAATTGGCCAAGAGCCTCGGAGCCGAATGCATCGAGGCAAAATGTGATTCTCTCCTAGTTGTTAACCAGGTGAATGGGAGCTTTGATGTCCGAGAAGAGAGAATGCAGAGGTACCTTGACAAGACTCTAGTAACACTGCATCGCTTCAAGGAATGGACCTTAAACCACATACCTCGAGAGAAAAATAGTGAGGTCGACGCCCTCACAAACCTAGGGTCATGCGTCGAAGAAGATGATGTACTCCTCAGAGCCATTGTTCAGTTAACCAAATCGGTGATCGAAGAAGGCTACGCTGAGATCGACTCAATCAGCCTGACATGGGATTATAGAAACAAATACATCAGTTATTTGAAGGACAGGAAGCTGCCCGTGGACCCAAAAAAATCAAGAACCCTACGGACCAAGGCTGCCCGGTTCTCGCTCGACAAAAACAAACACTCTCTACAAGAGGACCTTCGACGGGCCCCTGGCGGTATGCCTGGGACCGGGTGACACAGATTATGTGCTTATGGAAATACACGAGGGTGCCTGCGGGAACCACTCTGGCGCTGATTCCTTAGTCAGAAAAGTGATCAGAGTAGGTTATTATTAGGACAGTATGGAAAAAAGACGCTAGGGAGTTCGTCCGGAAATGCGACAAATGTCAAAGGTTCGGGCCCATGATCAACCAGCCCGGCGAACAACTGCATTCGGTTCTGTCACCATGGTTGTTCATGAAATGGGGGAAGGACATCATCGGACCACTACCAACGACACCAGGTAAAGACAAATTTTTTCCATTTATGACTAACTATTTCTCGAAATGGGTTGAAGAGCAGGCCTTCGAGAAGATAAGAGAAAAAGAAGTCATTAACTTTATATGGGATCATATCCTACGCTGATTCGAGATCCCCTCCGAGATAACTTGCGATAATGGAAAGAAGTTCATAAGGGGCAAAGTAACAAAGTTCCTCGAGGACCATAAAACCAAGAGGATCCTATCGACGCCTTACCACCCATGCGCCAACGGCCAGGATGAATACACAAACAAAACCATCATTCAGAACTTGAGGAAGAAGTTAGAAAGCGCAAAAGGAAGATGGAGGGAAATGCTGCCCGAGGTCCTAAGGGAATATCGAACCACTCCCAAATCAAGCACGGGGGAGACTCTGTTCTCTCTGGTATATGGGTCCGAAGCTTTAATACCGGTCAAAGTGGGGGAACCGAGTGCTAGGTTCCGGCATGCTACGGAGGATTCAAACCACGAGGCCATGATTGCAACCCTCGGACTACTTGATGAGAAATGAGAGGCTTCACTGGCCTGGATGGCCGCGCAAAAATAAAGGATCGAGAGGTACTATAACAGGAGAGAAAACCTCCGACACTTTGGAGTCGGGGACTTAGTCCTAAGGAAGGTCACTTTGAACACTCGAAACCCTAATGAGCGGAAGCTAGGCCAAGCTGGGAAGGGTCGTACCGTGTGCTCGGAGTGATCGGAAAAGGATCCAACTATCTCGGTACCATGGAAGGCGAGAAACTCCCAAGAAAGTGAAACATATCCATGCTCAAATGCTACTACTGCCGAGGTAATTTTAAGACCCCATTTATTTTCATTTTCCCAAAGGCTAATCTCCTGCAGATATCCGATGGAAGACACCAGAACATCCGTCAACTTCAAAGGGCCCCTAGATTGAAAAACGTATTGCACTCTTTTCCTTTGATCAGGTTTTATCCCCGAAAAAGGGGTTTTACTGGCAAGGTTTTTAATGAGGCAACATCTATGCGTTCTCTAGGAAGGACTTAAAAAAGCATTCAAGGCTTCTCTCAAAGCAACCTCAAATTCTGGAGGACATTGCCCCGGGAGGTCGCCCCATAAAACAAATCAAAGTAAGCTGAAGGGCTTCAGCAGGAAAATGATGTATCGGGCCAAATGGTCAATTGAACCGTGTCCGCATAGAAGGATCGAGCCCTCAACGGCAAAAACGTGTATGCTTGTACCAAACAATCAAAGGAATATTTTCGTCACAAGAACACTTCTACTATTCAAAGAAGCTGCCATTTTCGCAAGGAAAGGCCTCAGGGCCGAAAAACCCACGTTGCCTCGGGGGCTATCATCATCATCCACTTCATCAGATTGTCAAGCCCGAGGTCGTAAGATCCCAAGCGGGTAACCTCGGGAGCGCTCGAAATTATAAGACCCCGAGTAAGGCATGCCCAAATCATATAACCTCATAAAAGGCACGGTCCCGACTTCAAAGCCAAGGCTATATATTCAAACTTGTAAGACCCCTAAAAAGGCATACCCTCGAATATAGATGTCGAGGATACGATACTCAGGACTAAAGGCTTCGGCTAGATACAAAATGACTCTGGTCGATAGGCTACGTCCAAACTAACGCAACTCGGGAACACCCGACTGTTGCGATGAAATCAAATCCTTCGAAGTTATTTCTAAAAGAACTAGTTAAATCATGCTACCCTCGGCCCAAATAAAAGAGCTTCGATAATTTTTATGTCAGCTCTACAAATGAAAGGGCTTTGAAACAAGTTTAGCCAAAGGGCAAAACCTTCTGAGGTGCTCACCTATCGTCGCATAACGACTCATAAACGAGGTTCTTATCAAACCACTGAAGAGTCGGATGAACGGAAAATATCTAGGGAATTAACGAGGGAAATCGTAGCCATAATAAAGTCGCGTAAGAGCCTTGAAGCCAGCGCAAAAGCCTGCGGGCTAATTCAAAACCTAAAGGGTCGATGAGCTCGAGCCATGACCCGGCTCGGGGACTGAGCCCAAAGTGTTAACTAAAGTCGCGTAAGATCCTTGAAGTCAGCTCAAAAAGCCCACAGGCTAATTAAAAACCTAAAGGGTCGATGATCTCGAGTTGTGACCCGTCTCGGGGACTGAGCCCAAAATGGTTAACTAAAATCGCATAAGAGCCTTGAGGCAAGCGTAAAAAGCCTTCAGGCTAACTTAAAACTTGAAAGGTCGATAAGCTCGAGCCGTAGTCCAGCTCAGGAATTAAGCCCTAGATGGCCAACTAGAAACGCCTAAGGGCAGGCGCGCAAAAGACTCTAGGCTAACGTCAAAAATCCTACATGCCATATTTACCCCATACTTAAAGACACCCAAAGGCCAATGCATAGGAACCTTAAAATACAACACAGAAATATTCAAAAGCCCGACTACGAGACTTGAAGGTCAAAAATTTCAAGTCAAGACCTGACTCGGGGACTGAACCCCAAACAATCGATCTTTGATCATCAAAGAACTGTTTGGAAAAACAAGGACCTATAAGGTCCGTTCCGGAAGACAGATCTCAGACCGATGACAAATCAGGGCTACGGCTTGCCGCAGAGGCAGGGCGCAAATGTCGATGGAGAGTCAGGGGATCATATTTATGAAACTTATGTCCAAAACTCTCGCGAATGAGGCAATAGATACGAACTTAATCTATAACCAGGCCTAACGTCTGCCCAAATTCGAACAAGTCCCTCACTCAAGGAGAATGTGCAAAGCCTTAGGGCTATTCCCACCCTCGAAGTATGGGAGGACGCCCGATTATAAACCCCAAAGGCTATCCGAACCCGAGCAGGTCCTCATTCGAAGATTATTTATTAAGCCTCGGGGCCATCTCTATTTCAAGCTCGGGCAAATACCCACTCGGCCCTTTATGACCAAAGGCTTCCCAAATTCGAGTAAATACTTACTCGGGGACTGTCCTCGGAACTCCCTGGGCTTCCTAAGTTAGGGAAAGTTTTCACTCAAGGGTTACCGATGGGCCATCATTGCTACAAAAAAGCCGAGGCCCAGTTCTCACCCAATCAGAATCAGTCCTAGCTCGGGCAGAGGTCTCAAAATCTAAAGGAGCATGGTATTGGTCATGCTGCAGGTCCGATATTCGGGCTAATCGTTGGGACCATACACGCAAATTTTTATAAGCAAAATAAAATTAAGCACCAGATCAAAGGAAAAGTAAGGAAGCTCTTATATTTATAGGAGATATTTACCCACAAGGGATCTTTACACAACAATGAAGAAACGTAAAACAACAGCCAAAAACCTAATCTACGGACAAGGGCATGTCCTCCGGGGACACATCCTCGAGTACCTCCTCCTAAGGGACCTCGTTTCGACCTTTTCGAGCAGCGTCTTCAGACCTCCCCCTTTTTCGAAGCAGCAACGGGCAAAGATAGGTCTATAGCCCATCAAACGTAGGAGCTTATGAGAGGAGGAGGAACATGTGGCCCGATGAAAAATTTGGCGGGGAAGGGGTCTCGCCAGCGCCACTATTGTGAAGCCACTTCTTGAGACATTGCACAGGTTTGGGATGAAAAAAGTGGATATTGCCTCATCTCTGTACGAAAGGCGAGGAGAGTGAAATGCCACACCCGGTTGAAGTTAAGAGATATGAGCAGCGATATAAGCACTTTGTACCTTCCAGCACGGAAGGCACTCGATGCCCTTCTCTCATTTCCCCGGGCGGAGAGCAGCAACAACAACAACAACAACAACCCAATATAACAACGCTCAGTGGGGGAGGATTTTGAGAAGCAAGTCATGGTCAGGCTCAAAAATCCACTGTCGAGCAACTTTGTGGACATAGGTTTGCACCGTAAAGACAAAAAATATGAGTAAGGGAAAAGATTGAAGGTTGTTGAAGTAAGGGTGAAGAAGTTTGGGATCAGGCAACCCCCCATTTATAGAAGGTTGGCAACCTTACTAACTACTCAATCAATACTTTTGGGGAAACAAACCGACGGCGCAATTATCACCTTTCTTGAAAAAATGAACCGGCAGTGCAATCAATATTCCTAGGAGATGACCCGACGGGACGTTTCGAATCACATGCTAAGCATACTTCACAAATATGACATCATCACGAAGGGGCCAGGAGGATTCACATCGGGGTCGTTTCTTATCATTCCACTCTAAGAAACACAGGGATTATATGTGTACGGCTAAAATCGAGAAGGCCAATTTAATGTTTATTATGACATTCGGTAGCTTATTTGCATAAGATCCCAAGTATGGACCAAGTTCCAACCTCGAGCCTCCCTTTATTTCAACCTCAAGGCAATACGGGCCCAGGATTGGCATAGAGGGGTGACACGAAGATTGAGGCAAACAGCTTTGTAACAAAGTACGACTCTGTGCTCAAGCATTAACAAGCCTAATCAATCACAAATCTTTGTAATAAATGATAAGGTACTATGTTGGGATATTTACTCCTATATAAAGAGGATCCTTATTATTTCTTACACACACAATATTGAATACAAAGAACAAGAACATTTGCTGCTTCATTACTCAAACATTCTCTATTTATCTCTACTAGCTCATATACTTACATTTATTGCCTTCTATTAATTGTTCTTCATTTATAGCTCATAAATAGCATACTCCAAGGCCTGTAAGCTTGTTATAGCTTCATCGACCATCCAACGGTATCCTTGAGTCTCGACCTTGAGGGGACCCCGGAGGCCAACATCGAACTTCCGATTTAAGGCATCCCGATTTGCTTAACTTCGATTTCTTAACTGTTTTACTCTATCTGTTTTAATCGCACTTAGCATCAATTGCCTAACAACTAACATGAAAATAAATCGCATATTTTTAGAACCACATAATCAAATATAATTGTAATTACCATTTTTTTGGTAAACAGTTTGGCGCCCACCGTGGGGCTAAAAATAATAGTGATTGTTCTAGTGCTGGTTCGATTAAGAAACACAAGTTATCTTTCACACTTTTCTTGTCCAAGAACCTTTGACTTCAGGTCAAAATTTCCGGCTTAGAGAATGCATACAAAAATAGCATATTTGGGGATTTCGGAGAGAATTATATAACCATCCCGAATGCTGGTGTACCGCCGCAAAACCCTGGTAGCGCAACAGGGCCAACCCTTGAGGTCTCGGACTCAGGTAATGGCCAGCACAACGATGTCGGTCCTCACACTGACAGGAGCTTGCACCGAGAAGGCAAGTAGGAGAGCAGGTAGTTGCCGCTCGAAGGAAAGGAAGGCTCGACCTCTAAATGATCTTCAAAATGCTCCAGGCACAACAAGCAGCAATTTCTCAGCTACAAAACCATCAGAAAATCTTGGGCGTGTCAGCACCAGCGACAGCCCCCCGAATCCAACCGGTACTAGAAATGTCAGGATCGGCAATCGGTCCCGCCATCGCAAAAATGCTCGAAGACCACACCGGGATAATAAAGTCAAGGCTCCCGGAGAGAAATCCAGAACTTCGGGGAGAAATGTATCAGTCTTACATCGAAATCATAGGGGCGTCGTGGGGAGCTACGCATCCCAAATCAATCCAAAGATAGACCGAAGCCAAGATCGTCGAAGTGTGGCAGACAAAGCTGGGTATGGTAGGCACATGGAGCCGGAAAAGATACCCCAATCGACCCAGTACAACTTCAGGAATGATGTTTCATACATTGTATCATCCATGAGTTGAATCAAAGGCACCAGATGGCCAAAACCCGTACCCTAACCTGACATGCGAGTTTCACGGTACTCACGGTCATCGAACTGAGGATTGAAGACACCTTCAAAGGGAAGTAGTCTGATTAGCTAGAAAAGGGTATCTGCAAGAGTTTGTCAGCAGTCGACAAATGACATCCTTCAGGGACTCGTGATTAAATGGGCGAAAATATCAGATGCAGCGGCAGGACAGATTCGGATCCATGCACCTGGAAATATCCTTACATTCAGCGAAGGGTATCTAAAGTAATGACTAATACTGTAAGACACAGATCAGAAGATAGCTTAAGCCTACATAAAGGTTGATCGAAATGAAAAGTAAACTAAAGAGTTACAACAACTAAGTAAATCAGGAGTCTGATTATTGGACCTAGAAAATTATAGAAATTGTCCTAAAGAACATGGCAGAATCACTCTTAATATCAGAGGTGCAAGAGATATAATGCAAGAACCATATTCTATAATGGCTCTATAAGGAAGCCAGTTAGAAGAAGTACCAACCTTATAAGAAGTCGGTATGAAGCTCTAACCGAATTGTGTATACACCAGAGGTGCAACTACTATAATAGAGCTTTAAGTTGTTAATATGAATTATACCTATGTGGAAAGGAGTTCATGAAAGAGATAGAAGATGTGATGCGAGATTTCAAGGTAAGTAAGGTAAAAGTGAACAACATACGAGATATTCAGATGCAGAAGATTGGGAATAGTCCATACTTTGGATAGAAGGCTAGAAACGCGGGGATTCAATATCTAGGAATGATAGCAGCATCGTCAGTGGCATATATTATAGCCTATGATTTCTAGGTATCGAGAGGTCTAGTTAAGAAAGATAAAGAAGAGTTAGAGACAATGTGATGTCTCACTTGATGTTCCAGAATAACACAGGGAAATCTATGGTGCAAGGAAGTTGAAGGAAGGTTGTGAGTAGTATAAATTGATATGTATGGGTCGCAAGCTAAAGTATGGTAGAGTGACAAGATTGTAGGAATATAAGAGTAAGGATAAGAAAGGGCGAGTGAGAAGGTGAAGATAATGGACAAGCCCTCGAGATTAAGCCCACGAAAATGAGAGAGAGCTGATGGGTGCCTGAATAAGCTCGAAGGAGTCTATGACTAGTAGCATTTAGAAGAGAAGGAATGTTGCCCTGGTAGTGAAATAAGGGTGTCATTGCGATAGATAAAGGATGACGTTTAGGCCTTCGAATGAGTAATGATTTGAAGAGGATTTCATGGATTGTACGAGGTTAAAATACCCACGTAAGTGAATCATATTGTGATGCTATAAAATACGGTAATTGAAGTACAGTATCACCCCTAAAGTCATACGGATGGATAAATAGATCTATGACAGAAGGTAGCGACGGTTACGATATTGGAATGATTTTGACCACAAGTCGTGGTATGAGAAGAGGACTAAATGGGGGAATGCCCTAGACTTTGGAAATATTCACAGAACGGTTGCCTAGATGGCAAGGAGGCTACTAAAGTATTTGAAAGGCATAAGTTATGAAAATGATGAGTGCATTAGTCAGCATTCGAGGGTGAATGTTCCAAAGGGGGGAATGAGGTTACATCCCACATTTTCGA
Source organism: Nicotiana undulata (assembly GCA_005239495.1). Lineage (NCBI taxonomy): Eukaryota > Viridiplantae > Streptophyta > Magnoliopsida > Solanales > Solanaceae > Nicotiana > Nicotiana undulata. Next base: position 54,323 of record ML293657.1, on the reverse strand, counting down.
ACGTTAAAGTTTCGTCGTAGGTTAATCGACGCAATTTCGGGAATGAAATTATATTCTCATTATAAGCATTATGTTATTTTAAAAAAAGGATGAGTAAATTGGTGAAGGTGAGAGGGTAAGCAAATCGAAGAAAATGAATTTCGTCGAAGTTTGACATTTTGGGATAAAATATGGCCCGAGCTAAAATACCCGATATTTATGGACTAGTACCATATAAGGTACCACGTGGCCATGATAGTGAGGTGTATAAGGTGTGCTAAAAATGAGCAATATTTTAAGTAATTTGGGATAATTCTTAATTATGTGGATAATTAATTAATTATTGGGTAATGGGATGTAACCTAGTTAATTAAGGAGTTGTGGGTGATTAATTAAAGAATGTGGTTGAGATAAAATACCCCCCACGTGGAAGCAAACTAACTCAAAAATTGTGACTCATAAGTCACTATAGGCGGCAAGTCATAAAGAAGTCATTTCCAGTTTAATAAAGGAATGACACATGTACGTGAGTCATATCACCATCCCTTAAGAAGCATAAGTCAAAATACCCATTCTTACATACATTTAAACATAAGTGTTTGTATATTACAAACATAAGTCACGAACCTAAGTCACCTATATAAGATCATATCTTCAACAATTCAATCAAAGTGAGATTTCGCAATTATAATGGAGTACAGTGTGAGTTTTCTCAACAATATCATACGGATTTTTCCTACTCCGATCTTGCTGTTACGTGGTGTCGTAATTGACGTGTGTTAGAGAGGTTTTCAAGAGAATTGACTCAGGTATGTTAAGTCTATCCCTTCTTTCTTTTTGGTATCATCCAAATTATACAAAAGAAACGAGCAAACGCACAGTTTTCATAAACGACTCTATTCATAGAAATACTAGGGGTCTCTGTGTTCTTGATTCCCCATGTGACATATTATTATATCTTTTGTTCATGGGTCTCGGAATAATATGCAGTTAATAAAGTTTATCCGAAAGGAATATGGAGACTATTAACATATTTTCATGCATTTCATTCATTTATACATGTACATTTACCCATGACCAGATGGCGTTACATACGCGTATTTATATGTATATGGGATATGGAAAATGATACGGCGTTATATACGCACCACCACCTGATCAGATGGTATACATTGATGATTTTGCCCACAGTGGCTGAGATGATATGATGGGATGCCCTCAGAGGCTTGATGATGTTATGAACACATGTACTTATGAACAACATGACATTCATATCATATGCATGACACTATAAGTATTTCATGATTTACAGAGTTATTCAAACTTACATGTCGAGTCTTTTACTCCATGTTTTTGTCATGTCTATTATTTACTAATTTTCATTCCTTACATACTCGGTACATTATTTGAATTGACGTCCCTTTTGCCCGGAGACGCTGTGTTTCATGCCCCTAGGTCCCGATAGATAGGTCTAGAGTCCTCCAAGTAGTCTATCAGCTCAGCGGAAGATGTTGGTGCGCTCCATTTGCTCCGGAGTTGCTTAGTTGGTCAATATAATTAGGACATGTATGGATTGGTATGGCGGGGCTCAGTCCCAACCTTTATGATACTTATGTACTCTTAGAGACTTATAGACAGATGTCATGTATACAAATACTTGTATGGCCTTGTCGGCCTATGTTTTGAGTTTATAAAAGATCATGTTGGCCTATTAGGCCTGTATGTCACATGTATATGATGATGTAATAAAAAAGATATGTTACGTTGGTACTCGGTTAAGTAAGGTACCTAGTGCCCATCGTGGCCCCTCTGTTTGGGTCGTGACAAGAACATTCCTTTGGACTGGCTCAAATGCCATATCTAGGAAAGCACCGATAGCTTGGGACAAGGTCTGTCAGCCTAGAGCAGAAAGGGATTGATACAATGGACTCATTGTTATTACATAAAACATAAGGGGATTGATACAATTGACATACCTAAGATAGCAACTTGGGTGGTCAGGAAGATCATAGAAGCAAATAAAGACTTGGTGCAGGTGAGCACAATGCAAAACAGCCTTACTACAACATTGGCGGATATGGTGAAGCAAGGCAACTTCAAAATTCAGTAGGCCTACATTCAGATGCTGCCTCAATTCCCGAAGGTTGGCTGGAAGAGCATACATATGCATCCACAAGTCCATCCAAGGTTCAAGTTTCATTTATGGTTGGAAATTCATCAAAGGTTAGCCACTGTGGATAGACTACTCAAGTTTGGGATTCAAGTGCCACAAGAATGTTCTTTTTGTGCTAAGAGTATGGAAACATTTTGTCACCTTTTCTTTGAGTGCTCATGTATAAGCATAGTATGGGACAGAATACTCAAGTGGCTGGGAATTACAAGAAGAATTGGGTGCTGGCAAACAGAGGTAGACTGGATCAATGACATAGCTAAAAGAAAAAATGGCATGGCAGTTATAACCACTGCAGCTTTTGCTATGGTAGTGTACTGTATTTGGCATGAAAGGAACCCCCTTAGATTCAACAAAGGCAGATATGTGGTGGATGAGATATGTAAAGAGATTTCCCTACACATGCACTTACAAGGAAGATCAAACATTAAATGGCAACCAACTTTGCAAAGATTGAACAAGTACCCGTAGAATAGTTGTTAATTGTTTGACAATGTAATTAGCTTAGCTATTGTAATAGTGATTAGGAGGATGATGGTCAGCATCAACATGGTTTTGTAAGAACAACTTTTTTTATGAAATGAAAAGTCAGTTTTATTATTAAAAAAAATTGAATACTATCTACGAATCTAGGATTGAACTCGGGAGAGGGAATTTTAGATTGCATATAAGATTGAGTATAGCAAGATCTTAACTCTTATGGGGGCAGATTTACAGTTAGGATAGGAATATACCTAATTGCCTAGCTTGGTTACTATACAAGAATTATTAATGCGTTCTTGGTAACTCTAATTCCATAGGAATATAGGCGTTAGATTAGCTCGAATAGGCGAGTAGAACTTCAGGAGAAGGCTACGAGCAATATTAACTCTGTCAATCAATAAACTAGATAAATTAATTAGACTATTTAAGTGGAAAACCTCCAAATTTTACTAATTTGTGCTAGTGCGGGTATATAAGTGCTTAATTGAAAAAAAGGGACTATGTTGTATATGGTTTGTAGTAAGTGAATTGGTTGAGAAGAATATGTGCTCGATTTGTGAGTGTAGTGTACCTAGGAGGGTTGGTCACTATTTCTAAATGTATCATACTCGTCCCGCAGCCTACAATACAACCTTAATGTCCTAATTTATCCTAGATTTTGCTAGCTTATATTAATAGAGACGTACATTACGGGCAAGATTATGGTGCGATCACTGGATGCATATGAATTTTTTGTGAGAGTGAGCGAATTTTGTTCAATTAGGTGATGTACTTAATTTATATTCAAAAGCATATTTGAATGTGTGGACTAGTCTATATTCACTCTTTTGTTTGTTGGTGATGGCACATGATCTCATGAATGATTGGTAATGTTGTAAACCTTTCTTGTTGGGTGAGTGCGCGAGTTGAGGGTGCTTAATGGTTACGAGTCGGCCTTTGAGTTGGGTGGTTACAAATAGGTTGTTGGAATTGATTAAGTTGAAATGTTATACTTGGGCACGTGTAAAACGGGAAGAATGTGATATTTTGTATGTTCGTGCTTGATTTTCGGTATCTATCGTTGTTAAGGGTAGAATGTGTGGTTCAAAAATGAAGTGCTCCTCTATAGTTGAGATTTGTACATAGTGGGGGTATATTTGATAGTCTTATTGCTAGAGGACGGGCAAGAGTCTAAGTGTGGGGTGTTGATATTTAGCTTAAAGTATATATATTTATATGTATAGCGCCTCATGTTTTACTCTTCTTTTGTGGATTGTTTATGTAAATTAAGTTAATTTATGTTAATTTGGGGTCTTTATATGTGTAGGAATCATCCGGAAGCAATTGGTGGTGAAATGTGCAAAATTAGAGCTAAAACAGACGAAAAAAGAGGAAGTGCGATTTTCGGCACCACAGGCAGCGCCCCATGCGACCTGTGGCGCCCCAAACAGTCTACTTAACAAACTAATACCAGGGCCAACGTGGGGCACTGAGATGGACGATGGTGACGTGAATTGTGTCCAACTTTGCCCAGGACAAGGTTATTTCGCCCTAGACCTACCCAACGCGTATAAAAGCAAGACTAAGCCTATTTTTGGAGGGGAGGAACACACACGACACTTGGAGGAGGCTTTCAACTATTTTTTCTTATCTTATTTTATCTTCTGTTAATCTCATAGTTTATTAATTCTAGAGTTGTTGGGTGCTACACGAGCGTTGTAGTTTGAACCTTGAATTTTTTTATATTATTTTATCATATTGGTTTATTTATTCAAATTTGCGCTTAGTTATATGATTGATTGATCACCAATTGAATACTATCTAGGAATCTAGGATTGAACTCGGGAGAGGGAATTTTAGATTGCATATAAAATTGAGTAGAACAATATCTTAACTCTTAGGGGGCGGATTTGCGGTTAGGATAGGAATATACCTAATCGCCTTGCTTGGTTACTATACAGGAATTATTAATGCGTTCTTGGTAATTCTAATTCCATAGGAATATAGGCGTTGGATTAGCTTGAATAGGCGAGTAGTACTTCGGGAGAAGGCTACGAGCAATATTAACACTGTCACCCAATAAACTAGAAAAATTAATTAGATGATTTAAGTGAAAAACTCAACGGGATTGTTAACTAACCCATAGCTCTAGAATATTCACTCACATTGAATTCGTATTTAAGCTTGTCATTATTTTCTTTAATATCTTAATTTGTTACTCTAGATTAATTTTAGTTAAATATTCATACGTTAAGATTCGCTTGAATAGATTGATTGTTTTGTTTAATTTAGTTGATAGTTAATCACAAGTCCATGTGGGTAGATATATGGACGTACAATCCTATATTAACTGTTTTCGCGCCCCCTTTTTCCTCGCACGGATTAGGTACGGAGAGATCAGGTTTATGACATTTTGGACAACTCCTTAAAGGAAAGGTTTAAGGAAGAGTCGCCACCCAACGATTTTTATGGTGCGTTAGGGCACCTAGAGTAAATAAATCATGAACTAGTTTGCATTACCAGAGATTGGGTAAGGGTTTGAAGTTATCCCATAGGGAAGGTGTTAGGCACCCCTCAAGATCCACAATTGTGGGTCCCAGCCAAAATGTTTTGTGAATTTGGACAGTGAACAAGTAAGGCTCAGATAAGAGGGGATTTCACACAAAGCATAATTTATTAAAGGTTTTGAAAACATTACAAAATATTCAAAGAAATTATCCTAGGTTTAAAGTAATACGGATCACATCAATGCAATAGGGGTATGTCACTTCCTCAGAGAGGCGGCTCACGTGGCATTAGCGCACTGGTCATCATATCCGTATTCTACCCTTCCCACCCCGTAAAGGTTATTTAAAGCGCGTGTGTTGGTCACTAATGCTTATTGCGTTCTATTACCCGTCTCATCCTATAAGTCCAGGAGGGTGTTTTAGGACTACCGTCCCTACAAGGTGGGCACTAGGCTGAACCCCTAGGTTCAAAAGGACAAAGTTCTAAGCGACATACATAACAAATAAGACTACATGAACGGGAACACATAAGGCAAATAATGGGCTCACATATCCCTCCACAAGTAGAAATGTAAGTAGCAAGTCCCAAACACAGTCAAAGTCTCAAAGGAAGGATTTAAAACAGAGGTTTTGAGTTTGAAAACAGTAGGTTTTGAACAAAGGAGTGCTTTGAAAATTCAGTAATAGAGCAGAAAGTCAGTTAAAACAGAGCAGTTTGAAGAAGAGGAATTGGTTAGGAATCCAGTAATTTAAGGACAACAGCAGGATTTTGAAAAGAATGCATAGCAGTTTTAAAGTTTCCAGTAAAAAGAGACAAGTAACTTTTGGAAATCAGTATTCAGGCATGAAACAAGATTTAAACAAGACAGAATAATTTTGAACAGAAAAAATCCAATAATCCAAGAATATGTGAGAATCAAAGTTTTAGTGAAAAGAGAGTGAGTAAATTATTTCAGGAAAAACAGTAGTTTAAAAATATAGAGCGAGGATTCAAAAAGACACTGAAATCCAGTAATTTTGAAAACCAAATAGAGCAGGAATCAGGTAAAACTTTTAGTATAGAGGAAGTAAATGCATGACTTCAATACTGTGATTTTGCAAGTAGAGTGAAATTCAAAAGAGATAGAACGGGAGTGAAAAGGGGAGCAAAGTTTAAGAATTTCAACTAAAAAGGGGGCTGATTGGTTCTAATGTCAGCCAAGTGAATCATAATTAGTTAGTTTCAGTACGTATTAGGCCTAAAGTATGCCTAGACTTTGTATACATTACCTACTTATTTTAGAAGGGGGAGCATGCGTATTTAGTCCTGATTTTAGGAAAGTCACATTGGTAGAAAACGTTTTAAACAGTAAACCATATTTTAACAAGATTATTAGATTAACATGCTGACTAGGTGTTCCACAATTGAAATTTGAGACAAACATGCTGAAAGGTATAATCCTAAAATCAGGATATCTAATGCACATATGAATACCTAAAAAAACATGGTTTCTATATTCTGAGATTATAAGATGCAGGGATAATGCCTCATAACGATTTTATTACTTGTTATAACTGTTAATGGTGATCATGGCTTGCAAAAAATGAGTAAATTAGACATGCTGAAAATAAAAGAACCTAAGCGGGATTTCTAATGAGATGCATGTCTTAGACAGGTTATCTATTGCACATGTAAAAAAGTAAAACCCTATAAGCATGTCTTCTACCCATTACTAGACTAAGCATGAGTAGTTCCCCCCATATTCACTATCCAGCCCCCAATATCTGTTTACAAGTTATTACATGCCAAATAAATGAATTACAGTAGTGAAAGAAAAAATAAGAAGTTACTTCTATAGGGAGCCTTCAACCATGACCAATCCTCCAACCTCACTCCTTTCGCGTTTCACAACCTTAACATGGTCTGGGTGCTGCAAAGCTCCCTAGGGCCCTCATTGGGTCCCTGGCCAATAGCAGCACCCAAACAAATTGCCAAAAGTTGAGACAAGAGCAATGTGGAATTACCAGCCTTGTGTGTCAGAGTTCAATGAGTACTCAGAGGTACTCAAGGTAGTGCTCACACGAAGAGGGCATGACCTAATTTCTAAGAGTAATGTGAAGTGCAGGAAGGAGAGGAAAAAAGAGTTTACAAAAAAAAAAAAGTTGTTTTGAAAGATTAGTTTTTGAAAAACAGCAGAAGTACTAGTTACAAATGTTCTACAGTATAGAATTGCACACAAGGACAATGGGGTAAGGGGACAAGTAGGTCACATAATAATAGAAGAGACACATAGACTTAAGAAACTCATTAGCACAGTTATACAAATCAAAAGATAAGGAAATGGCTAAGTTTAGACATGATAGTAGATAGTAACAGAATATAGTCATGACAAGTGAGATTAAGAGCAAATAACAGTCATGCAAGCATGTAAATCATAAAAAGGGTAAGTACTAATAGATAAAAGGGTTCAAGGGGATCAGGGGATATATAATACTGGACGCGAAAGGGAAATGGCTAACAGATGCATATAAGGATAGGCAAGGTCTATGAAAAGTATTGATTCAGTCATAAACATAGAAATCCCAAAGAGATGAACATGGAAAGTATTGATAGGCAAACAGGAACCAGTTACATGTTGCATAGTAGGAGCATAAATAGAAGACAATTAAGAGTAAAATGAATAGATATAGTAGTAAACACATTGGTTTAGGACTTAGAAATTAATTAGAACATACCATTGATAAGAGAGGGCACAATAGAATGCAAGAGCAAGGTGAACACACAATATTGACCTTGGCTTAGAGTCGGCCAATAGTAGACAATAGCAGAGTAAAGAAAAGAGAGGAAGCACAAGAGTGCTTAGAATAATATTGATTGTTGTCTCGTGTTATTGAAAACATAGGGTATTTATAGTCAAAAATAGGTAGAAAATACAATGGTAATAAAAGAGGACAGAATCCAATCAGTGTAAAAAATACACGGACCCCTTAAATCACGGGATTCAAACTCAGAGAATGGTAAAACAATATGGACATATATGGTAAGAGAAAATCAGTAACAGACTTAAGTAAGGAAATAATCCGGGCCTGTTAAAGAACATGGAATCTCGGAATCAGTTAACCAAATAATCAAGACAAATTATTCCCTTAAATTAAGGGATTGGAATTCAAATAGTAACGCAAATAGGCATGGTAAAGAAATCAATCAAGAATTGAATTAAGGGAAGGACTAGGCAATAGAGTAAACAATTAGGGCCAAATTCATAGATTCCAATCAAGGAGAGACTCATGGAAGTCAATCAATCTAAACAAACATATAGTGCTCATCAAAACAGGGAAATCATCATCGATTAGAAGGGAATTATTAAGCCCTTCTTCAACATATAAATAGAGGAGCAAACAGTAGTAGCAACATGCAGGCCTAGAAACATCGACAGTAAGAGGCTAGAGATAAACACACATATGAAGCAAGTAGGTAAAGAGCCTTAAAAATGGCTGGTTCGTAGCATGATAGTCATAGAAAACTCAGCAAGAGTTAAATAGTCAAACCAACATGAAGATACGAACATAGTAGTCTAAGAAAATTAGGGTTTTCACCATAAAACAAGTTAAAAACAGTAGGAGCATTGAATCAGTAAGTATGCAAAGGGAAAAACTCAAACATACAAGTGAAAACAGTTCGAACCAGTATAGGAAAGACTTAGAGAAAAACCCTAACTAAAAAATACTCAAAAGCATTTTAAAGTTGATGAAACTTAAAGATCGAGTTGAGAATAGTATAAAACATGAAAAAATAAGCTAAAATAACAGAGATTTAAAAAGGTTTAGGTCGGAGCTAGGGTTTCATAAGAACCAGAGCAAAAATAGGAGAACCTGCCGTGAAACTCATGGATAGTGGTGAGGAAGGCATGACAGTGTCGAAAACCCACTGGAGAAAGGTTAGAATCAACCCAGGCAGAGCTCCAGTAGCTGTTGGGTATGGTAAAGAACCATGGAGGTCTTAGAGACAAAGTAAGCCAGAGCAAGGAGTCGTCAAGGCAGCTGGTGGACGAAAGGGGAGAGACTGGAGGTGGCCGGAGACAGGCTGAANAGAGACGAGGGGAAAGGGGGGCGTTTCTGGGAGGGGGGGGGGGGGGGGGGGGGGGGTAGTTAGGGAATTAATTAAGGTAAGGAAATATCTGGGCCGTTGATCTCATGTGATCAACGACTCAGATCGAGTGAGGGTTGGGTCGGGTAAAGGAATGGTTTGGGCAGGGTAGTTTAGGGGTCTGATGGGTTGGGTTAAATTGGGTATGAAATGTGGCTATGATTTAAATAGAATAGGGCTAGAAGTTAAATACCCGGATAAAAATAAATAACTAATTAATTAAAATAGCCAATAATCGTATAAAATGAAATTAAGTTAAAAATAGGTAAAATTACAGTAAATAACTAATATCAGGTGCAAAAAATGCACAAGCTTCGAATTAAAATAGTACGAAATTTTCAATTGGGCCATATTTGTAAAATTGTTGCAATTGAAATTGAATGGCACCCAATTGGCTAATTTGTGAAATAATTGAATTTTAATAGCTAGAAAATGATTATAAACGATATACTGAGCTGGAAATATTTTGAAATTATTTATAGCATAGTTTATGAATTATTTAAATATGAAATATTAAATAAACAGGGAGATAATTTAAATATAAATATGGAAAAAATAGGGAAAAATACTCATTATTGCAAAGAGTGATTTTGAGAGCTTATATGCAAGTTTGAAAATAGTTTGAGAAACAAATGGGTATCAACAGCTGCCCCTCTTTACCCGGGAAGGATGAAAGAGTTGTCGGGTAAAGATATGATGGCCAATTTTGACCGAGAGAAAGTTGTGGGAGAATTAGGCCGTACCCTGGCTTCTGGGCTGCCTACATATCCTTAATTTTACAAGAATCAAGACGTACGTAGTTCCGGAATTATCGGCGAAATATACCGGTGATGTTTCACAAGAATGGACGCAAGGTGCGAGGTAAGGTAAGGTTGGAAGGTCTTACGGGGTTGTTTTGGAGAATTGGAGCGGTCCGCTCCTGCCTGGTTGGGCTGTTCCGGCCGGATTACCTGCAAGAAATAAATAACAAGCATATATCGTGCATAATATAAATATGATGCAAGTTCCCGTTGGACTATGAATGTTGTCTTTGTACAATTTAGGATGATGTCCTTAGACCATGATGTCCTGGGCCATGAATCGCTTGGTGCGGGATTCGCAGGCTATGAAATGATGTTCTCGGGCCATGAGGATGGTGCCTCCAAACCATGGTGCCTTTGAATAATGATATGTAGGTTGAATAAAAGAGATCCTTAGGCCATGAAATGATGTTCTCGGGCCATGAAGATGGTGCCTCTGAACGATGACGCCTTTGAACAAGTTGGCGATATTTCAGCCCATGAAGAATGCAGTAGTATGATGCTAACAAGACAGAATTTAGTCTTGCGATTTGCGAAAGAAAAGAGGGGCAGATCTTAGCCCGAAAGAAAGCGTAAATAAGTAGTGTCACGAAAGGTGATTTCTTTGAAAGGTAGATAGGAGCTTTATGCGGTGAAATAAGATGCAAGGGAGGTAGCGTGGAACCTCGGAAGGCAGAATAGTAGCCTTATGCAGTGCAAGAAATAAAATGCAAGGGAGGTAGCGTGGAACCTCGGAAGGCAGAATGGTAGCCTTATGCAGTGCAAGAAATAAAAATGCAAGGGGAGGTAGCGTGGAACCTCGGAAGGCAGAATGGTAGCCTTATGCAGTGCAATAAATAAAATACAGGGGAGGTAGTGGAACCTCGGAAGGCAGAATGGTAGCCTTATGCAATGCAGGAAATAAAACTACAAGGAAAGGTAGCGTGAAACCTCGGAAGGCAGAATGGTAGCCTTATGCAATGCAGGAAATAAAACTACAAGGGGAGGTAGCGTGAAACCTCGGAAGGCAGAATGATAGCCTTATGCAGTGCAAGAAATAAAAATGCAAAGGGAGGTAGAGTGGAACCTCAGAAGGAAGAATAGTGGCCTTATGCAATGCAGGAAATAAAATGCAAAGGGAGGTAGCGTGGAACCTCGGAAGGCAGAATAGCCTTATGCAATGCAGGAAAATAAAATGTAGGGGAGGTAGCGTGGAACCTCGGAAGGCAGAATAGCCTTATGCAATGCAGGAAAATAAAAATGCAGGGGAGGTAGCGTGGAACCTCGGAAGGTAGAATGGTAGCCTTATGCAATGCAGGAAATAAGATGTATGGGAGGTCTTAGCTGATGATAAACTGCGGTGAAACGATTGTTGCAAATGAAGCGTTGTTTTGTGATGATAATAAGCGTCGGCATGTGCAACGAGTTTGAGAATGTCTTTTGAGAGATATATGTCCTGCAGAGATAATAATATGTTTTTGGACTTTTTGCCGTCTTTGTGCCTGCATCCAAAGAAAAATCGTGAGTTCTGTAAAGGGGAGAAGGTCAGTTCGCATTCCCGCTGCTTTACTCGGCCTGTCTTCTTACTAATGATAACGTTGTTGGTATCACAGGGGTAGCGTCGCTAAACAAGCTGTTTTGAGAAGTAAATATGTATGGTTTTATAAAAATATGATATAACATATAATTGAGAAAGTAGTTTTCTTTTGGATGAACCGACGACAGCGACGCGATTCGAGAAATTGCAACCTCTCTTGCTATGAAATTTTGAGGGTCCTCCTCAAAATTCTTCCCCAACTTGATAGATGAATGCTTCTGATTGTTGCTTGTGCGGCGCTTGATTGGACTTGATTTGGAATTTTGAGGTCCCTCCTCAAAATTCTACCCTAGTTTCCATTCGTGGGGGAAATGAACTTTTTATTAAAATGTGACTGAACCCATAGGGCTGCCTACGTATCCCTCTTAAATGGGAATCAGGTCAGGCGTAGTTCAATTACAACATTGATAAAAACATAAAAAGTTACACATAGTAACGTTTGACTGCGTCTGAGTTGATTGGCTTTGGCCAGATTTCTCCATCCATTTCTGCAAGTATAAGTGCTCCTCCTGTCACCACTCGGTGAACCATGTATGGGCCTTGCCAATTGGGAGAGAATTTCCCTTTTGCTTCGTCTTGATGAGGAAAGATTTTCCTTAACACCAGCTGCCCCAGTGTGAATCGCCTTGGTTTGACTTTCTTGTTGAAGGCTCTAGTCATTCTGTTCTGATATAGCTGACCATAACAAACTGCGTTCATTCTTTTTCCGTCTATGAGGGCTAGCTGTTCATAGAGACTTCTTACCCATTCTGCATCGCTGAGCTCGGCTTCTTGTATGATTCTCAGAGATGGAATCTCGATCTCGGCAGGAATGACGGCTTCGGTGCCATATACCAACATATAAGGGGTTGCCCTAGTTGACGTGCGGACTGTGGTGCGATACCCCAACAGAGCAAATGATAATTTCTCATGCCACTGCTTGTGCTTTTCTATCATCTTTCTCAGTATCTTCTTGATGTTCTTTTTGGCAGCCTCAACAGCTCCGTCCATCTGAGGTCTGTATGCTGTAGAATTTGTGTGTTTGACCTTGAAGGCCTCACACATTGTTTTCATCAGTTCACTGTTTAGATTGGAACCATTGTCGGTGACAATTGACTCTGGAACTCCGAACCGACAAACAATTCGGTCGTGAACGAAATCGACGACAACTTTCTTAGTAACTGCTTTGTAGGATGCTGCTTCGACCCATTTAGTGAAGTAATCAGTGGCGACCAGAATAAGCTTGTGTCCGTTGGAGGCGGCAGGTTCGATTGGTCCAATAACATCCATGCCCCAAGCGGCGAACGGCCACGAAGAACTTGTTGCATTAAGCTCACTGGGAGGTACTTTTATCATATCCCCATATATCTAGCATCGGTGGCATTTTCGGACATATTGGATGCAATCTGTTTCCATGGTCATCCAGAAATAATCGGCCCGAAGTATCTTCTTTGCTAGAATGAACCCATTCATATGAGGACCACATGTACCCGCATGTATTTCCTCCAGCGGTTTTGTTGCTTCTCTTGCTTCGACACACCTTAGCAAACCCAAATCAGGAGTCCTTCTGTACAGGATTCCTCTGCTGTGAAAGAAATTATTTGACAACCTTCGAAGTGTGCGATTTTGAATAGCGTTTGCAGGCTCTGGATATTCTCTCTTTGCCAAGTACTCCTTAATATCATGAAACCAAGGCTTTCCGTCTGCTTCTTCTTCAACATAGGCGCAGTAGGCCGGCTGATTGTGGATTTTCACCGGAATAGGATCAATGAAGCTCTTGTATGGATGCTGGATCATAGATGACAAGGTAGCCAGTGCGTCGGCAAACTCATTCTGGATTCTGGGGACATGCCAGAATTTCATCTTTGTGAACCTCTTTCTCAATTCTTGTACACGATGTAGATATGGCATTATCTTGGAATTCTTGGTCTCCCATTCTCCTTGGACTTGGTGTATCAATAAATCTTAGTCACCAATCACTAATAACTCCTGAACGTTCATGTCGATGGCCAAGTTGAGCCCCAAGATGCAGGCCTCATATTCAGCCATGTTGTTGGTGCAAGGGAACCTGAGTTTGGAGGATATCGGATAATGCTGACCGGTTTCTGATATTAAGACTGCTCCAATACCTACGCCTTTGAAGTTTGAGGCCCCATCAAAGAACATCCTCCAACTATCGTAGGATTCTGCAATGTCTTCTCCTACGAATGATACCTCTTCATCGGGAAAATACGTCTTCAGTGGTTCGTATTCTCCGTCCACAGGATTTTCAGCAAGATGATCTTCTAGTGCTTCTCCCTTGACCACCTTCTGAGTCACGTAAATAATGTTGAACTCACTTAACAGGATCTGCCATTTGGCTAGTTTGCCAGTATGCATGGGCTTCTGAAAGATGTATTTCAACGGATCCATCCTTGATATGAAGTACGTTGTATATGCACAGAAATAGTGCCTCAGCTTCTGTGCGACCCAAGTCATAGCGCAGCAAGTGCGTTCTAGTAAAGAGTACCTGGCCTCAAACGGAGTGAACTTCTTGCTGAGGTAGTAAATTGCTTGTTCCTTTCTCCCTGTATCGTCATGTTGACCCAGAACGCAGCCGAAAGCTCCATCCAACACAGCAAGGTAGAGTAGCAAAGGTTTACCTGGCTCTGGTGGTACCAAGACTGGTGGTGTTGAGAGATACTCCTTGATTCTGTCGAAGGCCCTTTGATAATCCTTAGTCCATTTGGTTGCAGCATCCTTTCTCAACATCTTGAAAATTGGTTCACAAATGACGGTAGACTGGGCTATGAACCTGCTGATGTAATTGAGCCTCCCCAAGAAACTCATAACATTCTTCTTGTTCTTTGGCGGCGGCAATTCTTGGATGGCTTTGACCTTTGATGGATCCAGTTCTATTCCTCAGCGACTAACAATGAATCCCAGTAACTTGCCAGCAGGAACCCCGAATGCACACTTTGTAAGGTTAAGTTTCAAATTGTACTTCCTTAACCCGTTGAAGAATTTTCTCAAATCTTCCATATGGTCAGCGGCCTTCTTTGATTTGATGATGACGTCGTCCACATATACCTCGATCTCTTCGTGAATCATATCATGAAATATAGTAGTCATAGCCCTCATGTAGGTGGCCCCTGCATACTTCAGACCGAATGGCATCATCTTGTAACAATACATTCCCCACGGCGTAATGAACGTCATTTTCTCAGCATCTTCCTCGTCCATCCAAATCTGATAGTAACCGACAAAACAATCTACAAAGGACTGTAGCTCATGCTTGGCGCAGTTATCAATTAGGATGTGTATATTCGGCAAGGGGATGTCGTCTTTCTGACTAGCCCGGTTGAGATCCCAGTAGTCGACGCAGACTTTGACCTTCCCATCCTTCTTTGGCACAGGTACAATGTTGGCTAACCATGTAGGATATTCGACCACCCAGATAACCCCGGCGTTGATCTGCTTGGTGACCTCTTCTTTGATTTTCAAGCTCATGTCTGGTTTGAACTTCCTGAGTTTTTGCTTCACCAGTGGGCATGTTGGTTTGGTTTGTAGCTTGTGGGCCACATTAGATGTACTGAGGCCATTCATGTCATCATATGACTAGGCAAATATGTCCTCATATTCTCTTAAGAATTCTGTATATTTCTCCTTTTCTGATGGCGACAGATGAATGCCGATGCGTGTTTCTTTGACGTTCTCTGTGTTTCCCAGGTTGACGACCTCAGTCTCGTCCAAGTTAGACTTCTATTCTAAAAGTTCTCGACCTTTTTCATAATATCCACAAGTATATCATCCTCGTCTGACTCGGAATCCCTTTGTTGCGTTGCCTCATTGCATGTCACAGTCGTCGGTTCATCAAGATAAGTAATAGTAATGTTGTGTAAATAAAGTAATGGGGATGAAAACAATAGCAAGTAAATATAAGATTTACAAAGAAACTGGAAATGCTTCGATAAATTGAATAATAGTTTGAACATGAGAGCTCTTTCTTGCGGAAATTAAAAATGCGAAAAGGGAGAAAATTCTTTAAATAAATAAACTGTAAATAAGGCTTGTTTTGTTAGCCTTGCTATCCCGAGGCTCGACGGGCTTTGGTTGTCCTGACAGACCAATTCTTGAGATATGCTCCTTTGCTCACGACCTGTATGGAAGGGCCTTCCTCCCCCTCCTCTTGAAGAATGACACAGCAGTCCATGTCCTCATCGTTCATAAATAAATCCCTCATTGCTGCTAACGCTTCCTCTTCATCCGTACTGTAGATGATATCAACTTGCTGGAAAGTTTGCTCCAAGTGAGGTATTGGCTGCTCCAATGGGTAGTAGGGGCCGTGCCAGGGTGGCGACCAGTTCTTGAATTCCTTCCAAGTGTACTTGTACCCCAGACCAAAAGTGGTACCGTGCTTCTTGAGTGTTATTGGCTTCGTTATTCCCTGGAGATTTTTACCGAGCCCTTTACCTGGCTCGTATCCTTCCCAAGTCAGGATGCTTTCAATCTTACTGTCCCACCACTTGTCCTTATCAATGGCGTTAACTCGCTCAATGTTGTGGTAGATCTCTCCACCCAACTTCCTTCTTCCATCGATGACCGAAAAGGTCTGGCGACCGTAGATATGGTTGCTACAGTCGCCTTGAATGATTACCTCTTGGTGATTCCATTCGGACTTCGCCACTTGATGTAGGGTTGATGCCACGGCCCCAGCAGCGTGGATCCAAGGTCGTCCTAACAGTAAGTTGTAGGATGCAGGCACATCTATCACTTGGAAATCTACATCGAACCAAGTTGGTTCCATCTGTAAGCACAAGGTGATTTATCCCATGGTGGACCTATGCGAACCATCGAAGGCTTTTAAGTTGATCTCTCTTTCCTTTATCTCATGTAGACTCTTGCCCAATTTCTTGAGCGTGACCAGGGGACAGATGTTGAGGCTGGAACCCCCATCAATTAGGATCCTTGTGATGAAATGATCCTCACATTGTACCATGATGTGTAGTGCTCGGTTATGCCCTAACCCCTCGGGCGGTAGCTCATCTTCATGGAAAGTGATCTTGTGGCTCTCCAGTACCTGTCCCACCATGTTGGCCATCTCCCCGCTAGTGATATTGTCTGGTGCGTATGCTTCACTCAGCACCTTTAACAAGGCACTTCTGTGTGTTTCAGAGTTCTGTAATAGGGAGAGAATGGATATCTGAGCGGGTGTCTTGTTCAACTGGCCGAGGATTGAATACTCCTTGGCTTGTATCTTTCTCCAATGATCGTCTGAACCTGTCTCAAGGGTGGGAGGACGGTTGGCGTCCTGCTTGCTAGACTCGGCCAGATGTTCAGGGGTATAAACTCTGCCAGTTCTTGTCATCCCCTGTTCGAAAATGGCTTCCTCAGACTTTCCTTTACCTTTCCTCCTTGCATCAGCGGTATAGTCCCATGGGATGGCGTTTGAGTAGAAGGGTGGCATCGTTGACATTGCCACTGGAATAGGTGTGGTTATTCTTATTCCCACCAGAGTATATGTTATAGGTGATCGAACTGCAACTTCGAGAGGCCGTACAAACTCAACTTCGATCGGCACTGGAGCCTTTCCTTTGGCGGGCGGTCTCGATTCAAACTCGAGTGGGATGGACATGTTTACTTCAGCATCCTCGGATGGCTGCATCTGAACCACAATTAGGTTGAGAGTAATTGCAAGTTTCTTCGGATCACCCTCTACAATCAACCCAATTTATCCCTCGGGATACCAATCATAATCTACCTCAATCATATGGACACCACCTTTATGGTCGGGCAGCGGATTATTGCGAACATTAGGGGCAGGGTCCTTGGCTACAATGATCTTGTTGTCTATGAGAGCTTGTATCTTGTCCTTCAAGGAACGACATTCCTCGATGGTGTGTCCTTTCATGCCAGAGTGGTAAGCATAGTATTTATTTGGGTTGACCCACTGAGAAGGGTTCTCAGGAATGGGTGTGACATAACCATCGGCTTTGAGCTTTTCATACAACTGGTCAATGGGCTCGGCTATGGCAGTAGACTGTTTCAAAGGGCGACAGTCGAAGTTAGGGCGGGGTCTTGGGAAATATTTGCGAGTGGGTGGTGACTGGTAGTGAGAAGGTTGGGAATTATAGGCATTGTAAACAGGAGCTGGTTGGGAATATCTGGGCGAGGTAGGCTGATATGTGGGTGGTGGAGCTTGATATGTGGGTGAGGGTGCTTGGTATTGAGGTGAAGGTGCTTGGTAACTTGGAGCTGGTTGGTATGTGAATGAAGGTGCGGGATAGACTTGGTATTTAGGAGGGGATTTGGCTTGCTGCGCTACCATCACGACTCCTACATCCTTCTTCCTGGACACACCACCGGATTGCATAGCTTTATTAGTAGCTTGTAAAGCTTCAAAGTTAGTGACCATACCGCTTTTGATGCCCTCTTCGATTCGCTCTCCCAACTTGATGATGTCAGAGAACTTGTGACCCTCAACCATCATCAGTCGCTCATAGTATTAAGGATCCTGAGCTCGCACAAAGAACTTCTTCATTTTTTCCTCTTCTAAGGTCGGTCTGACCTTGGCAGCTTCTGACCTCCAATGAGTAGCATACACGTGAAAGGTTTCCGTTGGTTTCTTCTTTAGGTTCTGGATGTAGAATACATCCGGTGCATTCTCCGTGTTGAACCAGAATCTATCCATGAAGTCCGTTGCCATGCTTACCCAATTAGACCATTTCTGTGGATCCTGGCTGATGTACCAGGACAGTGCATCTCCTTTTAAGCTCCTCATGAAGTGTTTTATGCGGATTCTTTCATCTTTTCCCACGCCGACCAGTTTGTCGCAGTAAGTCCTCAGATGGACTCTTGGATCACCAGTACCATCGAACGTCTCAAACTTAGGAGGTTTGTACTTCTCGGGCAGTTCGACATCAGGTTATATGTAAAGATCTTCATAGTTCAGCCCCTCAACCCCTTTAACTCCTTCGACGCCCTGAACTCGGTTGGTCAATTTCTTGAGTTCCTCGGTCAGATTCCTGATGAGCCTATCTTCCTCTTCAGACTCAGGGGTATGCAGTGTGGAGTGAGCCACGGTTTCCACATAAATGGGATTGTCGTAGGCCTAGAAGTGGTCTTTTGTCTGATCCTGGAGAGGTGGAGTGTTATGGTGACAGGCATTGCATTGTGCTGGGGGGACTGGGTCCTTGGGGTGATTTGGTTGTTTGGGGATGTTTTGTGGTAAAGTGGGGTTTGGAGAATTTGGGAAAGGGATGTCTGGAACATTGAGGGAAAGTGATAAGTGAGCCAAATTCTTGATTTGGTCAAGTTCCTCTTGGAATTTCAGCAGTTTCTTTTCCAGTGGAGACATACCCTCGTGCAGAACCTGAATACCTCGACCATCAGTGATCTCAACCTGTTCATCCCTTGTCTTTTCTGGTGCCGCTTGCATCTGCCATCTTAGTTTTACCCTTGCTTTTTCCTTTGGGAGGACTGGGAGGAGGAGTAGGAGGAGGTACCTTTGATCTTGTGCGGTAGGCGGATGATGCCAGAATGCACGAACTAACCTTTGGGGAGGGGAATAATAAATAAAGGAAAAAACAAAACAAAAGGTAAGGAAGTCAGTGAGGATTATAAAACATATTGCGGTAATTTAAACACGTAATGCAAAAATGTAAAATGCATCCTAAGTTGGGGAACCTCTTTGTGCCCGAGGTAGGCCTAGCGACAAATTAATTTGGAGAACTTGAAATGCTAAATGCCTCATTTTATTGATGATAGAAACGACTCTAAATATGCGAAAAAATAAAAGTCACTAATGGCCAATGGCCTTATTACATCAAAGGAGACAAAATAAAAGACACCCCTATCTACTTGGTCCTAGAAGGACCTTCCCCAGATTCGGCATTCCTGCTCTCTTTGATCAGCTTTCCCAACTCGTGAAGTCCCAGCAGCAAGTAGGTCCTCCTTCAGCCTTTTTGCAGTCCTCGATCCTCTTGATGAACTTTTCCTCTAGCTCGACTATACCTCGCTCCAAGTACCCTAACCTCTTGTTGGAGCTGATAGCCATACTTAGTGACCATGGCCAACCTAGCGTGAATCCTCTCCTTCTTTGTCGGGAACACCATTAAACCCAGAAAACAAACCATGAAAGCAAACCCTCGGCGATGGATGTGCCCTAGAGAAGTGAGGGAGAACTCATCCTGATAAGTGTGGTATGATTTGCTACGACCGAACCTTTCGTACAAGTAATCAAAAGGGATGTACGAATCCTTTAAACATACCAAGTCCGGATTTTTCTTTAGTCCCAACATTTTGAGAAAACCCCGGCCTGTGTGATTCTCAGGCATCAGCAACCCTGGAGATTCCCAAGCCAAACTGGCCAAACCTCATATCTCTTCCAGTAGCGATGTCATTTCATTGTTTCCGAAGCGGAATACTGATCGATTGCAATCCCAGAATAGGGTAGCAGCCTCTATCATCATTTTGTTAGGATGAATATCCAAAAGAGAGGGCAGGTTGCCCAAGTGTTTCCTGACGAGTGCTTTGTCGCTGGAGTGAAGATCCTCCCACCAGTTTAACAATTTGGGGTGGATATTGGCGACCATACCGAATCTGGGGATTTCGTGCCTCATTTATGCAAAACAAGAAGGGTTAGACCCTTACCCCCACCGGACTCGACTATTTAACATCGATAATTAGCAAAGAGCATTTAGTTCTCCAAATAAATGCACAGATCGTGAAGGTGTCCGTTTGGGTTCCAGGGAAACCCAATGGACTTTGGACAAGGCTATCTTAAAGGCTATTGTGCGGACAACACACTTAGCATGACTAGGTTTGACCATGATGCATGCAACATTACAATAGAGTAAGGTTTCTATGGGGTTTTAGACCGGTACCCTTGAGTGGACAACTCAAGGGGGAAGGCACGAAACAGTTGGCTGCACCGCTGATCGACTAGTTTTACCGCAAATACGCGTTTCTGAATTTAGGGGATAATAATATTGGAATAGAGAAACCACTCATTATAAGCGTTGTTATAGGATTTTGTTTGGCACGAGTGGAATATGAATGCGGAGCATGATATGCAATAAATAGCATTTAAACAAATAGGCATGTATTTTCACGTTGAGGAAAGCGGTAAAGAAAGGAAATACAACAGTTATAATGGAAAGAGGTTACAAAGAAAACATGAAGATATGTCAGTTTCGTTCCGACGAAATAAATACTTGCGAAAATTAAACAATTAACGGCATATAAAGAAGAATATGAAAAGGTGTAAGCATTTAAATGAAAATTAAAGGTCCAAATTCACAAAGCAAATTGTAATGGCATAAGCCTAGGGATTATCCCCAGCAGAGTCGCCATGCTGTCGCGCCCCCTTTTTCCTCGCATAGGTTAGGTATAGAGAGTCGCCATGCTGTCGCGCCACCTAACGATTTTTATGGTGCGTTAGGGCACCAAGAGTAAATAACTCATGAACTAGTTTGCATTACCAGAGATTGGGTAAGGGCTTGAAATTATCCCAAGGGGAAGGTGTTAGGCACCCCTCAAGATCCACAACTGTGGGTCCCAACCAAGAAGTTTTGTGAATTAGGACGATGAACAAGTAAGGCTCAAATAAGAGGGGATTTCACACAAAGCATAATTTATTAAAGGTTTTGAAAACATTACAAAATATTCAAAGAAATTATCCTAGGTTTAAAGTAATACGGATCACATCAATGCAATACCCGGTATGTCACTTCCTCAGAGAGGAGGCTGCACGTGGCATTAGCGCACTGGTCATCATATCCGTATTCTACCCTTCCCACCCCGTAAAGGTTATTTAAAGCGCGTGTGTTGGTCACGAATGCTTATTGCGTGCTATTACCCGTCCCATCCTATAAGTCCGGGAGGGTATTTTAGGACTACTATCCCTACAAGGTGGGCACTAGGCTGAACCACTAGGTTCAAAAGAACAAAATTCTAAACGACATACATAAGAAATAAGACTACATGAACGGGAACACATAAGGCAAATAATGGGCTCACAGATCCCTCCCCAAGTAGACACGTAAGTAGCACGTCTCAAACACAGTCAAAGTCTCAAAGGAATGATTTAAAACAGAGGTTTTGAGTTTGAAAACAGTAGGTTTTGAACAAAGGAGTGCTTTTGAAAATTCAGTAATAGAGCAGGAAGTCAGTTAAAACAGAGCAGTTTGAAGAAGAGGAATTGGTTAGGAATCCAGTAACTTAAGGACAACAGTAGGATTTTGATAAGAATGCATAGCAGTTTTAAAGTTTCCAGTAAAAAGAGACAGGTAACTTTTGGAAAATCAGTATTCAGGCATGAAACAAGATTTAAACAAGACAGAATAATTTTGAACACAAAAAATCCAATAATCCAAGAATATGTAAGAATCAAAGTTTTTGTGAAAAGAGAGTGAGTAAATTATTTCAGGAAAAAACAGTAGTTTAAAAATATAGAGCGAGGATTCAAAAAGACACTGAAATCAAGTAATTTTGAAAACCAAATAGAGAAGGAATCAGGTAAAACCTTTAGTAAAGAGGAAGTAAATGCATGACTTCAATAATGTGATTTTGCAAGTAGAGTGAAATTCAAAAGAGATAGAACATGAGTGAAAAAGGGAGCAAAGTATAAGAATTTCAACAAAAAAGGGACTTATTGGTTCTAATGTCAGCCAAGTGAATCATAATTAGTTAGTTTCAGTACGTATTAGGCCTAAAGTTTGCCTAGGCGTTGTATACATTGCCTACTTATTTTAGAGGGGGGAGCATGCGTATTTAGTCCTGATTTTAAGAAAGTCACATTGGCAGAAAACGTTTTAAATAGTCAACCATATTTTAACGAGATTATTAGATTAACATGCTGACTAGGTGTTCCACAATTGCAATTTGAGACAAACATGCTGAAAGGTATAATCCTAAAATCAGGATATCTAATGCACATATGAATACCTAAAAAACATGGTTTCTATATGCTGAGATTATAAGATGCAGGGATAATGCCTCATAACGATTTTATTACTTGTTATAACTGTTAATGGTGATCATGGCTTGCAAAAAATGAGTAAAGTAGACATGGTGAAAATAAAAGAACCTAAGTAGGATTTCTAATGAGATACATGTCCTAGACAGGTTATCTATTGCACATGTAAAAAAAGTAAAATCCTATAAGCATGTCTTATACCCATTATTAGACTAAGCATGCGTAGTTCCCCCCATATTCACTATCCATCCCCCAATATCTGTTTACAAGTTATTACAGGCCAAATAAATGAATTACAGTAATGAAAGAGAAAATAAGAAGTTACTTCTATAGGGAGCCTTCAACCAGGCCCAATCCTCCAACCTCACTCCTTTAGCGTTTCGTAGCCTTAACATGGTCTGGGTGCGGCAAAGCTCCCTAGGGCCCTCATTGGGTCCCTGGCCAATACCAGCACCCAAACAAATTGCCAAACGTTGAGACAAGTGCAATGTGGAATTACCAGCCTTGTGTGTCAGAGTTCAATGAGTACTCAGAGTTACTCAAGGCAGTGCTCACACGAAGGGGGTAGGACCTAATTTCTAAGAGTAGTGTGAAGTGCAGGAAGGAGAGGAAAAAAGAGTTTACAAAAAAAATGAGTTGTTTTGAAAGATTAGTTTTTGAAAAACAGCAGAAGTACTAGTTACAAATGTTAAACTGTATAGAATTGCACACAAGGACAATGGGGTAAGGGGACAAGTAGGTCACATAATAACAGAAGAGACATAGACTTAAGAAACTCATTAGCACAGTTATACAAATCAAAAGGTAAGGAAATGGCTAAGTTTAGACATGATAGTAGATAGTAACAGAATATAGTCATGACAAGTGAGATTAAGAGCAAATAACAGTCATGCAAGCATGTAAATCATAAAAAGGGTAAGTATTAATAGATAAAAGGGTTCAAGGGGATATATAATACTGGACAGGAAAGGGAAATAGCTAACAGATGCATATAAGGATAGGCAAGGCCTATGACAAGTATTGATTCAGTCATAAACAAAGAAATCCCAAAGAGATGAACATGGCAAGTATTGATAGGCAAACAGGAACTAGTTACATGTTTCATAGTAGGAGCATAAGTAGAAGACAATTAAGAGTATAATGAACTGAGATAGTAGTAAACACATTGGTTTAGGACTTAGAAATTAATTAGAACATACCACTGATAAGGGAGGGCATAGCAGAATGCAAGAGCAAGGTGAACACACAATATTGGCCTTGGCTTAGAGTCGGCCAATAGTAGACAATAGCAGAGTAAAGAAAAGAGAGGAAGCACAAGAGAGCTTAGAATAATATTGATTGTTGTCTCGTGTTATTGAAAACATAGGGTATTTATAGTTAAAAATAGGTAATAAAATACAATGGTAATAAAAAAGGACAGAATCCAATCAGTGTAAAAAATGCACGGACCCCTTAAATTAGGGGATTCGAACTCAGAGAATGGTAAAACAATATGGCCATATATGGTAAGAGAAAAATCAGTACCAGACTTAAGTAAGGAAATAATCCATGCCTGTTAAAGAACAGGGAATCTCGGAATCAGTTAACCAAATAATCAAGACAAATCATTCCCTTAAATTAAGGGATTGGAATTCAAATAGTAACACACATAGGCAAGGTAAAGAAATCAGTCAAGAATTGAATTAAGGGAAGGACTAGGCAATAGAGTAAACAATTATGGCCAAATTCAGAGATTCCAATCAAGAAGAGACTCATGGAATTCAATCAATCTAAACAAACATATAGTGCTAATCAAAACAGGGAAATCAGCATCGATTAGAAGGGAATTATTGAGCCCTTCTTCAACATATAAATAGAGGGGCAAACAGTAGTAAAAACATGCAGGCCTGGAAACATCGACAGTAAGAGGCTAGAGATAAACACACATATGATGCAAGTAGGTAAAGATCCTTAAAAATGGTTGGTTCGTAGCATGATAGTCATAGAAAACTCAGCAAAAGTCAAATAGTCAAACCAGCATGAAGATACGAACATAGAAGTCTAAGAAAATTAGGGTTTCACCATAAAACAAGTTAAAAACAGTAGGAGCATGGAATCAGTAAGTATGCAAAGGGAAAAACTCAAGCATACAAGTGAAAACAGTTCGAACCAGTATAGGAAAGACTTAGAGAAAAACCCTAACTATAAAAAACTCAAAAGTGTTTTAAAGTTGATGAAACTTGAAGATCGAGTTGAGAATAGTATAAAACATGAGAGAATAAGCTAAAATAACAGAGATTTAAAAAGGTTTAGGTCGGAGCTAGGGTTTCATAAGAACCAGAGCAAAAATAGGAGAACTTGCCGTGAAACTCATGGATAGTGGTGAGCAAGGCATGACAGTGTCAAAACCCCACTAGAGAAAGGCCGGAATCAACCCAGGCAGAGCTCCAGTAGTTGTTGGGTATGGTAAAGACCCATGGAGGTCTTAGAGACAAAGTAAAATGGAGCAAGGAGTCATCAAGGCGGCTGGTGGTCAAAAAGGGAGAGACTACAGGTGGCTGGAGACAGGCTGAGGACCATCGGAGAAGGAGAAGAACCAGAAGGTTCTAGAGAGAAGGGGGAGAGAAAGAGACGAGTAGAGAGAGAGACGGTTCTCGAAGAGTGAGGGGTCGGGGGGGTAGTTAGGGAGTTAATTAAGGTAAGGAAATATCTGGGTCGTTGATCTCATGTGATCAGCAGCTCAGATCGAGTGGGGGTTGGGTCGGGTAAAGGAATGGTTTGGGTTGGGTAGTTTAGGGGTCTGATGGGTTGGGTTAAATTTGGGTATGAAATGTGGCTATGATTTAAATAGAATAGGGCTAGATGTTAAATACCCGAATAAAAATAGATAACTAATTAATTAAAATAGCCAATAATCGTATAAAATGAAATCAAGTTAAAAATAGGTAAAATTACTGTAAATAACTAATATCAAGTGCAAAAAATGCAAAGCTTCGAATTAAAATAGTACGAAATGTTCAATTGGGCCATATTTGTAAAATTGAAATTGAATGGCACCCAATTGGCTAATTTGTGAAATAATTGAATTCTAATAGCTAGAAAATGATTATAAATGATATACGGAGCTGGGAAATATTTTGAAATTATTTATAGCATAGTTTATGAATTATTTAGATATGAAATATTAAATAAACAGGGAGATAATTTAAATAAAAATAGGGAAAAAATAGGGAAAAATACTCATTATCGCAAAGAGTTATTTTGAGAGCTTATATGCAAGTTTGAAAATAGTTTGAGGAAAAATTGGGTATCAACAACTGTACGACCACGTATACTTACGTGTGTGTTTGGGAGAAACACCGGACAAATCAATCATGGAAAACATCTTGGCACCATGTAGTTGATCAAATAAGTCATCAATCCTCGGCAATGGATACTTGTTCCGGATGGTTTCTTTGTTCAACTGCCGATAATCTATGCACATCCTCATCGATCCATCCTTCTTCTTCATGAATAACACAGGTGCATCCCAGGGTGAGACACTAGGTCTAATGAATCCCTTATCAAGAAAATCCTGCAACTTCTCCTTCGATTCTTTCAACTTTAGTGGGGCCATACGGTATGGAGAAATAGAGATGGACTGAGTGCCCACAGCCAAATCAATACAGAAATCAATATCCCTGTCGGGTGGCATCTCTGGCTGGTCCGCAGGAAACACCTTTGGGAACTCACAAACAACTGGTACTGAATTGTCACGACCAAAATTCCCAACCATCGGGATCATGATGGTGCCTAACACTACACTTGCTAGGCAAGACAATATTAGAATTTAATTAACCATTTTCCTTTAAAAATTCACTTAAACATAATAGGACAATCTAATAATGAATATCGAATCTAATATTTTCCAATAAATGACTTCATGAATAATATCTGAAGTAATAAACCGAAGCACGAACTAATACTAAATATATAACTACCTAGGGTCTGGTGTAACAATTCATGAACTGCTAAAGAATACTACAAATAAATGGGCTGAAATAAATATGTATCTATTTTGAATGAAATAAAACAGTAGCTAAATAACGTAAAGAAGACTCCAGGAATCTGCAGATGCCAGCAGATCTACCTCGTGTCTCCGTGTAAATACTCAAATACTACTCAAAGGATCAGCTCTGACCGGAACCTGGATCTGCACAAGAAGTGCAGAGTGCAGTATCAGTACAACTGACCCCATGTACTGGTAAGTGCCGAGCCTAACCTCGATGAAGTAGTGACGAGGCTACGGCGGGGCATTTATGATATAACCTGTAAGCACTGTATATTAAATCAAGAAGGGAATAATAATCTAATTAAACATTAACTTGCAACAATTAATAAAACAACTTGGTTAACTTTTTCAAATCTCAGCTATAACCAACTCTCACGTAAATTTCCAAAGTTTACTTCAAATAACAGTAAGGGCAGAATATGAAATGACAACAATAAAACAATGAGTACTTCCAAAATTCCGAGTTTAAACCACGGTAAAAGAAGAGTATGGGAAACAATAGAGTAAAACAGTATGTCTGCCAGTCTTTATCACAAAATCAGTAAAACATGAAAATCCTCCCTTATTGCTCCTTATTGTGACATGCAACCCGCTCCCACCTGTCCAACCTTATTGCTCCTCCCTATATATATATATCTATATATATCACCCTTATTTCTCATATTGCGGTGTGCAACCCGATCCCACCCGTCCACCCTTATTACTCCTTGTTGCAGCGTGCAACCCGCTCCCACCAGACAGTCACATCTCTTTATTTATAAAGAAGATTTCACAATTTAAGTCAAGGGAACAACTAACACTTCCAAAATACTTTAAACAATATTTAACAACAAGTTGACGAAAATAAGTAGACATGGAGGCATCCGAAAATCATGAAAACAATTAATCCAGGAATCAAACAAATTGGGAACAATGAAGGGATCATGTTCAAAAGGTTGTTTGGTGGTGCGTAGATACTCGTCACCTCACCTATACACCACACACATGCAAATTCACATAGCATTTACGTTGGGGATTCCTATTCCCTCAAGTAAAGGTTAAACCAAGCACTTACCTCGATTTCACAAGCAATTCACTGCTCAAGCACAGCTTTTCCTTTAGAAGTTGCCTCTAACCCAATCGAATCTAATCACAATTGGTTCAATATCATTAATCATCTCTAAAGGTATTAACTTTACTCAAAAATTATAGTTTTCCTATGTTTTCTTATCAAAATACAAATATTGACCCTGGGCTCGCTTGGTCGAAACTCGAGGTTCGGACTAAAACCCGTTTACCCATTCTCCCCCGAGCCCGGATATACAATTAGTTTTGCAAACTGACCTCAATTCGAGATCTAAATTCCTGCATTCCGAAATTCCTAAGTTCTACCCAAAAATCCCAAATTTTAACATGAAAACTCTATATTCTAGGTTGAAATCTTGTTAAAATTTGTTAAGGATCGAAAAGAATTAGTTAGAGATCACTTACCAATGATTTGGAGAAGTTTGGGTGTTTGCAAAATCACCTATGGAGGTTTAGGGTTTGAGAGAATTGAAAAATGGGAGAAAATCTCGTCTAAAATCCCACTTAACAGGCTGCGGTTATCGCATTTGTGATCTGAGGTTCGCAATTGGGAACCCTTCAAAATCTTTGCTTCCTTCGCATTTGCGATATAAATGTCGCGTTTGCGACTTCTAGGCCCTTCGCAAAATCGAAGGGTGGTTCGCATTTGCGAACATGGGCTTCCCAGGCTGGTTTCGCATTTGCGATATAATACTTCGCATTTCCCATTCCTGTAGACTTCGCAATTGCGAAGCCTGATCTCAAAATTGCGAGATCAGAGGCCTGGTGACTGACACCAGATGCACAACTGAGGATTTTTCTAAGTCTAAACACTTTATAGCCTATCTGAAACTCACCAGAGCCCTCGGGGCTCCAAACCATACATGCACGCAAGTATAAAAATATCATAAGGACTTGCTCGTGCGATCAAATCATCAAAATAACATCAAGAGATACGCCTTTAACCTCAAAATTCATGTTTTTCTCAAGAACACTTCAAATTCACTATGTCTCAACCGAATGTCCGATTCACGTCAAATCAATTCTGATTCTCACCAAATTTCACAGATATGATATAATTGTCATAATAAACCTGTACCGGACTCCGGAACCAAAATACGGGCCTGATACCGACGAGTTCACACATTGATTCATTTCTTTATTTACTTTGAAATTCAGCAAAAATATTTTCTTTAATAATTGATTTCTAAAGATAGGGACCTCGGAATTCAATTTCGGGCATACGCCCAAGTCCCATATTTTACTGCGGATCTCCAGGGATCATCGAAACACGGATCCGCGTCCGTTCACTAAAAATGTTGACCACAGTCAACTAAAACAAAATTATAAATTCTCAAAATTATTATTTCTCATAATTTTACATAAAAGATTTCCGGTTTCATGACCGGATTGCGCACGCAAAATAAGGTAAATAGAATTGATCATATTAAGTCTAATGAACCTGAAATAGAGTCTTTATTCATAGGATGACCCCTTTGGGTTATCACAATCTCCCCCTCTTAGAAAAACGTTCATCCTCGAACGAACATAGAAAATTACCTGAACTGGTAAACAAATGGGGATATCTACTCTGTGGGTCCGTCTTAAACTCCCAAGTAGTTGCCTCAACAGAATAACCTCTCAAATGCACTCTAACTTAAGGGTAACTCCTTTGTATTTGGAAAAAAATCATAAAGAAGAAATGCTACCCAACTATTGGAAAATATTGGGTAGTCATTTAGAAATCATCGATTGACTCGTTATGCCTATCAATTTGAAAGTGTGGAAGAAGGTCAAGAAGAGTCTACTCCGAGGCAGAAAGTGAGCTTTACTTTGAGGAATCAAGAATTGAACATCTGCAAATCGACTCCATGAGTATTAGTGATGCCAAGAAAAATGAGGAATTAGAGTCAACCGGTGTAATTGAAAAAATGATTGAAATTGACTCTAGTCCGGGGGAAATAGAGGATGTTAGAATCCGGAAAGAATTGGAATTTGGATGGTTGACGTCACCTTCCAAGCATTTTTAAACACCGGACTTGTGTGGTGATATGGAAATTGAACTACACGAGTCAATGAGGGATTGCGAGAAGGAAAGGCAAAAGTCATACCATTTACACTTTGAAAGAACAACAAAGCAAAATGACATTTCTCACATGAAAGCATGTTTACCCGAAAAATGGTAATTATAATTATATTTAGTTAAGTGGCTCTAAAAATACGTAATTTATATTAATACCAGTTGTTGAGTTTTTATGGTTATGTGTGCTACGATAAAATGGAGAAAAAAATAGTTAGATAGTTGAAGAAAAGCAAACCAGAATGCCTTTAGTCGAAAGCTCGATTTCGACCTCGAGGGTCCTTGAGACCGAAGTTCGGGGTCTGGGTCAGATGGTCGGTGGAGATATAATAGGCTTACAGGTCTTGAAATACACTATTTATGATCAATCATGAGCTATAAATGAAGAACAATTAATGGAAAGCAGTAAATGCGAGTAAATGAGCTAGCAAGGAGAAATAGAGGATGTTTTGATATTAAAGAAGAGAATGTTCTTGTGCCTTATATTCAATATATTGTATAAGCTTTACAAAGTGACAAGTGTTACCTTTATATAGCAGGGAGGGTCCCAACATAGTACATCAATATTTATTACAAAGATTTTGATTGATTCAGCTGGTTAATGCCCAAGTATGGAATCGTACTATATTGCAGAGCTGCCTACCTCGATCTTTGTATCGTTCCCTGTGTCGACTCCAGGTCCGTGTCTTCTTGGGTCGAGGGTACGCAGGGGCTTCGAGATCATACTCAGAGTTGTACTTGAGACCTCATATGAATAAGCCACCGAACATAAAATTGACTCCTCCGAGTTTAGCCGTACACAGATAGTTCCTGCGTTTCTTATAATGAAGTGATAAGAAACGACCTTGACGTGGATCATTTCCTGGCCTTTCATGATGACTTCATATTCGTAGGTTGAACCTACCATACGACTCGAAACATCCCGTCGAATCATCTCCCTAGAACATTGATTGATCTGCCTTTTCATTTTTCCAAAAGGGGTAATGATGGCGATGTCGGTTGGTTTCCCCATAATCATTGATTGCTTATTCAGTAAGGTTCCCGACCTTCTATATATAGGGGGTTTCCTGACTTCAAACTTCATTCTTCCTATCTTCAACAAACTCAAACCTTTTCCATTCATCCTTGTTTTTTCGTCGTTATGGTGCAAACCCATGTCTATACAGTTCTTTGGTGGTGGCCCTTTGAGCTGGGTTATGACTTCCCTTATGAAGTCCTCCCCTACTAACCGGGGTTATATTGGGTTCTTGTTGTTGTTATTTCCACTGCTGCTGCCGGTCGGAGGAAACGAGAGAAGGGCCTCGAGTGCCCTCCACGCCGGAGGGCATAAAGTGCATATACTGCTGCGCATCTTTGCATGAAGTACCAATACTGCTGCTCATCTCCCTTAACTTAACCGGGTGTGGTATTTTTCCCTTTTTTCCTCACGCGAGGCGAGGGGGAAATATCCACCGACTCTGGCATCCCACACCGGTTCGACATTTTGAGAAGGGGCTTCCTAGTTGCGGTGATGGGAGTTTTAAGGAGGAGGAACATCTTGTCCGCCCGTTGCGGCTCCGAGAATCCCGAATATGCTGACTAGAGGTCCCATGCGATGGAGGCCTCGAGGGTATATCCCCGGAAGATAGGCTTCCATCTGTATATTTAGGCCTTTATTTTATGTTTTTTTGTTCTGTAAAGATTCCCTCGTGTGCCTTATAAACATATTCTATCAATATAAGAAATTCTTTCGGTTTTCTCTTGATCCGGTTCCGGATTTTGTTCTGTCTTCTGTTTGTGCAAACTTATGTGTATGACGGTCCTGAAGATCGGACTCATATCATGACCAATATTTTGTTCTTTAAGACTTCGAACCCTTTGTTGGAGCTGGAATTCCATTTAGTTGGGCGAGGGTCGTACCTCGACTTCTCTGTAGCAGAGGCGGTCTACTGACAATCTTCGAGAGAAAACTTTTCTCCTGTATCGAGCACCTCAGAGAATTCTGAGGATGGCCTTCGGGTGGATATCCACTTCGGCCATAAAAGATCGAGCCGTTATTTTCTCAAGATCGAAAAATAAGTATAGCTCCGAGACTTCACAAGTAATTTTTGAACGATGGCATGCTAGGGCTTGAGGTAGCCTCTGGGCTTTATTATCGGGCATCTACCCGAGCCTCGGAGGCGCGGGTAGCTTTAACTTCGGCACGTCTATTTTGAGCGAGGAACTTGTTTTGCACCGAGGCAGATGTTGGGCTCGAGTACAGGTTGTGCTTCATTCCCATTGCTTTGCCAATGAGGGTCGTCAGTCCAAGATCTATTCCCCGAGATGGACCCTTTGGGTCCTTTCCTTGGCCTGATGATTTTGTGACGGTCCAAGATCGATCGTTTAGGAATTTAGTCCTGGCTTCCCATATCCTTATGTGTTGGCCCCTTGAGAATTTTTAAGTATGGGGATGATGTGCCCTTTCAACCGGCCTATAGGCCCTTTAAGGTTAGCCTGAAGGCTTATGTGTGTCTGCCTCTAGATGTTTTCGGTCGTTCATCTAGGGCTTGTTCTTGAGTCGAGTCGCGGCTCGAGCTCATTCGCCCTTCAAGTTTCTGATTAGCACGTGGGATGACTTTAGAGTTTTTAGGCGACTTTTAGTCAATCATTTTGGGCTCATTCCCCGAGCCGGGCTATGACTCGAGCTCACCGACCCTTTAGGTTTCGAGTTAGCTCGTAGGCCTTATGCGCTGGCTCCAAGGCTTTTAGGCGACTTTCATTTAACCATTTCGGGCTCAGTCCCCGATCTGGGTTACGACTCGAGTTCATCAACCCTTCAGGTTTTGAATTAGCCCGTAGGATTTTTGCGCTGGCTCCAAGGCTTTTAAGAGACTTTCAGTTAACCATTTTGGGCTCAGTCCCCGAGCTGGGTTACGACTCGAGTTCATCGACCCTTTAGGTTTTGAATTAGCCCATAGGCTTTTCACGCTGGCTCCAAGGCTTTTAGGCGACTTTTAGTATGGCTATATTTTTCACTTCTTAAAGATTTACTCAGAGCTTTCTCGTGTTCATCTTACTCGACGGCCCAAAAGAACCTCGATTACGAGTCGTTACGATGAACGTAAAAATTCTTTCTTACGAGCCGACATGAAAATGTTCGAAACTCTTCCTCGAGAGCTGACATGAGAATGATCGAAACTCTTTTTTGCGACCTGACATGATAATGATCGAAGCTCTGTTCTCGAGCCGACATGAAAATGTTCGAAGCTCTTGCTTATACTAAGAGTAGCATGATTTAACCGATTTTTTTCGAAAATTATTTCGAACGATCTGATTTTAAGGCGATAGTCGGGTGTCCAGGAATCACTTGTTGTAATTGGGACAGAGCCCATCTACCAGAGTTGTCTTGTTCGGCCGTAGCCCTTAGTCCCGGGTATCGTATCCTCGGCATCTATATTCGAGGGTTTGCCTTTTTAGGGATCTTACAAGTTCGAATATATATCCTTGGCTTTGAAGTCGGGACCATTTCTTGTTATTTAAATACACCCGCTTGGGTTCTTGATCATGCTCGTACGACTTACAATTTTAGACATATTCGAGGTTACCCTCTTGGGATCTTACGACCTCGGATCTTGATTAACCGACTGCTAATGATAACTGTATCTCGAATTTGCAAAATATTTTGATGACAGAACATTTCTTTCATTATTTGATTTTCAAGCATATATGTTTTTGTCATCGAGGGCTCGATCCCCTAGAGGGGCACGGTCGATTCGACCGTTTGACCCGCTACATTATTTTGCTGCCTAAAACCCTCTTCGGCTTACTTTGACTTGTTTTGCGGGGGCATCCCAACCCCCACACCCCCACCCCGGGGCAGTGTCCTCCAATGGTCGAGGTTGCTTAGAGAGAAGCCTTAAATGCTTGCATAAGTTCTTTCTGACAGATGCATAAATGTTGCCTCATTAAAAACCTTGTCGGTAGAAACCCTTTTTCGAGATCAAAACCCGATCGAAGGAAAAGAGTGCAATGTGTCCGTCGATCCAGGGACCCTGTAGGACTGGTGAATGTTCTGGAGTCTTCCGTCGGATGCCTACGGGATATTAGCCTTTGGGTAAGTGAAAAGAGACAGGGTCATAGGATTACTTTAGTAGTAGCATCGCTTGAGCATGGATATGTTCCAATTGCTTGGGAGTTGTTCGCCTTCCAAGGTGCCGAGCTTGTATGATCCTTTGTCGATTACCCCCATAACACGGTACGGTCCTTCCCAGCTCAGTCATAGATTCCCCTTATTAGGGTTCCGAGTGTTCAGAGTGACCTTTATTAGGAATAAGTCCCCAACTCCAAAGTGTTGGACATTTGCTCTCCTGTTATAATATCTCTCGATCCTTTGCTTTTGCGCAGCCATCCGAATTAGTGAAGCCTCTTATTTCTCATCGAGTAATTCGAGGGCCATGGTCATGGCCTCAGTGTTTGAATCCTCTGTGGCATGCTGGAACCTGGCGCTTGGTTCCCCTACCTCGACTGGTATTAGATCGTCGGACCCATACACCAGAGAGAACGGCGTCTCCCCTGTGCTTGTCTTGGGAGTAGTTCGATATGCCCACAAGACTTCGGGCAACATCTCTCTCCATCTGCCCTTTGCACTTTCCAACTTCTTCTTCATATTCTGAATGATGGTTTTGTTTGTGGATTCGCCCTGGACGTTGGCGCATCAATGGTAGGGCGTCGATAGGATCCTTTGAGGAACTTTGTTACTTTACCCCCTATGAACTGTTTTCCGTTATCGCGGGTTATCTCGTAGGGGGTTCCGAACCGGCATAGGATGTGATCCCATATGAAGTTGATGACTTTTTTTTCCCTTATCTTCTCGAAAGCCTGTGCTTCCACCCATTTAGAGAAATAGTCAATCATAAACAAAATAAATCTGGCTTTACCTGGTGCGGTTGGAAACAGTCCGACGATATCCATCCCCCATTTCATGAACGAACAAGGTGACAGGACCGAATGCAGTTGTTCGTCGGGCTGCTGGATCATGGGCATGAACCTTTGACACTTGTCGCACTTACGGACGAACTCCCTAGCGTCTTTTTCCATACTGTCCCAGCAATAACCTGCCCTAATCATCTTTCGGAGGATTCAGCACCGGAGTGGTTCCCACAGGTGCCCTCATGGATTTCCCGAAGTACGTAATCTATGTCACCCGGGCCTAGGCATACTTCCAGAGGTCCGTCAAAAGTTCTCCTGTAGAGGATATTGTTTTCGTCGAGCGAGAACCTGGCCACCTTGGTCTGCAGGGCTCTTGACTCTTTCGGGTCCGCAGGCAGCTTTCCGTCCTTTAAATAGATTATGTATTTGTTTCTCTAGTCCTAGGTCAGGCTGGTGGAGTTGATTTCGGTGTGGCCATCTTCAATCACCGATCTTGTTAACTGGACCACGGCTCCGGGGAGTATGTCATCCTCTTCGACAGATGACCCCAAATCTGCGAGGGCGTCAGCCTCACTATTCTGCTCTCGCGGTATATGGTTTAAGGTCCATTCCTTGAAGCGATAGAGTGTGACCAGAGTCTAGTCGAGGTACATATGCATTCTGTCCTCTCGGACCTCGAAGCTCCCGTTTACCTGGTTAACAACTAGGAGAGAATCGCACTTGGCCTCGACGCACTCGGCTCTGAGGCTTTTGGCTAACTCCAGACTTGCAATCACAGCCTCGTACTCGGCTTCATTGTTAGTCAATTTTGTAGTTGTTATGGATTGTCTAATTACGTGGCCCGTGGGTGGCTTTGGGACTATGCCGAGCTCGGACCCTTTCACGTTAGAGGCGCCGTCAGTGAATAGGGTCCATACCCTGAAAGATGTACCCGTTTCTTATAATAGTTCCTTCTCTACTTCGGGGACCAGAGCGGGGGTGAAGTTGGCTACAAAATCCGCCAGAATCTAGGATTTGATAGCCATTCGAGGTTGATATTCAATATCGTATCCTCCGAGTTCGATGGCCCATTTGGCCAATCGACCCGACAACTCAGGTTTATGCAATATATTTTGTAGCAGGTACGTCGTCAAGACGCAGATGCGGTGACACTGAAAAAATGGTTTTAATTTTTGAGATGCGCTAATCAGTGCAAGGGCTAATTATTCCAGAAGAGGATACCTGGTTTCGGCATCGCCTAGGGTACGACTCACATAATATACAGGGAATTGCGTACATTGTTCCTCCCGAAATAGCACACCGCTTACCGCCACCTCTGATACGGCCAGGTATAGATACAATGTCTCTCCCTCCTTTGGAGTGTGCAACAAAGGTAGGTTCGACAAATACCGCTTCAATTCTTCCGGGGCATTTTGGCATTCAGGGGTCCACTGGAAGTTGTTTTTCTTTCTGAGCAAAGAGAAGAAATGATGACTTTTATCCGATGATCTCGATATGAACCGTCCTAAGGCCGCTATCCACCCGTTTAGACGTTGTACGCCCTTCACACTGTTAACCACCGTGATTTCTTCGATGGCTTTGATTTTGTCAGGGTTGATCTCAATTCACCTGTTTGACACCATGAAACCCAGGAATTTTCCTGACCCTACCCCGAAGGCACATTTCTCGGGGTTGAGTTTCATGTTGTAACTTCTGAGGATATCGAACGTTTCCTGCAAATGGGTTAGATGTTCCTCTGCGTGCAGAGACTTGACTAGCATATCATCAATATACTTCCATTTACTTGCCTATTTGGGATTCAAACAATTTATTAACCAACCGCTGGTACGTGGCCCCAGCATTTTTCAGCCCGAAAGGCATTACGTTGTAGCAGTACGTCCCATACTTCATGATGAACGAAGTTTTTTCCCTATCCTCGGGTTTAATTTGAATTTGATTATACCACGAGTAGGCGTCGAGAAAGGTAAGTGTCTCGTGACTGGCCGTAACATTGATCAGGCGGTCAATGTTAGGTAGTGGGAATGAATCTTTAATGCATGTGATGTTCAAGTCCTTATAATCTACACACATTCTTAGCTTGTTCCCCTTCTTGGGAACTACCACCACATTAGCCAGCCAATCAGGGTATTTTACTTCCCTAATAGAGCCTATTTTGAGGATTGTTGTTACCTCATCCTTGATGAATGCATGCTTTACTTCGGATTGAGGCCTCCTTTTCTACTTCACTTGCTTGAACCTGGGGTCGAAGCTTCGTCGATGGGTGGTTATCTCGGGAGGAATCCCTGTCATGTCTAAATGGGACCAAGCAAAACAATCGATATTATTGGTAAGAAATTGAATGAAATTTTCCCTAAGTTCGGGGGTTAACCACGTTCCCATGTATACCTTTCGATTTGGAGGTTTCCCGGACAGGACCGCATGTTCCAGCTCTACGATCGTTGATTTGGTCGCGTCCAATTCCTCGGGGGAGATGAAAGTACGGGGGGTGAGGAAGTCTTCCCCGCCATCTTCAGGGGTCATTTCCCCCTCTTGTTCCTCTGAGGTAGAGGGTGTTGGCACCGGCGAAACATTGTGAACAACAAACATCTCCTTGGCCGCATGTTGCTCTCCGTACACGGTTTTTATACCGTTCTCCGTTAGAAACCTCATCATTTGATGAAAAGTTGATGGCACCGCCCTCATGCGGTGTATCCATGGCCTTCCAAGCAGTGCGTTGTACCTCATGTCCCCTTTGATGATGTAGAATTTAGTGTTCTGAATTGTCCCGGAAATGTTGATTGGGAGGGTGATCTCCTCTCTCGTCGTTTCGCCGGCCATGTTAAATCCATTGAGAGTTATCGAAGCAGGAATGACTCGGCCGAGCATCCCAAGCTGTTCCACTACTTTTGCTCTAATAACGTTGGCAGAGCTACCCAGATCCACAAGAATGCATTTTATTTGAACGTTATTCAAGAGGAAGGAAATTACCAGTGCATCATTATGCGGATGAGGCGGGGTTTCGAGGCCCTCGTCGCTGAATGTGAGGATGTCTCCGATCGCGTGGCTCCGAATCTACCCTGCCGCTGCGGCTGATACTTTTGCCCGCTTAATCACAAGTCCCTGTGGGACGTTGTTCCCCCCGAAAATCATATATATGGAGTGATGGAGCTTTCTCGCTTCGTCCTTTCGAGCTATTGTTTCTCCTCGGGGAAGGTCCTCGACTTGTCCGCAGGCAAATCCTCGCAGATACCCTTTGCTAGCTAACCGAGTTATTTCCTTCTGAAGGTTCCTGCAATCCTCGGTTTGATGATCGTGAGTACCTTGAAACTCGCATATTAGGTTAGGGTACCTATGAGAGGGGTCTGACAATACGGGATTTGGCCATCTGGTATCTCTGATTTTACTCATGGCCGATATGATGCTCGAAGCATTGTACCCGAAGTTGTATCGGGTTGAGTGGATCACCCTCGCTGGCTCCGTGTCTCTATTGGACCTAGCTTTTTTTGCTATCATGCTTTGGTCTGTTTTATATTTGGCTCGAGGCTCATTGGCCCTTGTGGTGCTCTTTCGATTTTCGATGTAAGGTTGATACCTTTCTCTCCGTGGCTCTGGATTTCTCTCCGGGAATCTTGACTCTATTTCCTGGCGAGGCCTCCGAGTAGTCTAATGATGATAGGGTCGGTCTTTGGTCCTTTACTCCCTAGCCTTTTCGATGTTGGACGGATTCGGGGGGCTGTTGCTGGTGCGTTCGAAGTTCTCTGACGGTTCTATAGATGGGCAATCGTTGCTTGTTGTGCCTGGAGCATTTCAAAGATCATTTGAAGATTTCCCTCCTCGTTCTTTCGAATGGTGGTTTCCCGCTCCTCTTGCTGGAATTTTTTATGCGCGTTCCAGTTGGTGCGAAGGTTGATGTTGTTGTGCCGATCTTTACTCGAGTCCGTGCTCTCGGCGGTCGGCTTTGTTATAATTGTAAGGCCTAGTGGCGGTACACCAGCATTCGGGATGCTCACATCATTTCTTCCAAATCCCTCAAAGCTGCTATTTTTGTACGCGCTCGCTGAGCTAGACATTCTGCCTTGAAATCGAAGGGTCTTGGACAAGAAAAAGTGTGAAAAGATAACTTGCATTTTTTCGACGAACTAGCACTAAAACAATCACTATTATTTTTAGCCCCACGCCAAACTGTTTACCGGGAAAATAGTAATTACAATTATATTTAGTTAAGTGGTTCTAAAAATACGTGATTTATCTTAATACCAGTTGTTAAGTTATTATGGCTAAGTGTGCTAAGATAAAATGGAGAAAAAAATAATTAGATAGCTGAAGAAAAGCAAACCAGAATGCCTTAAGTCAAAGGCTCGATGTCGACCTCGAGGGTCCTTGAGACGAAGTTCGGGGTCTGGGTCGGACGGTCGGTGGAGCTATAACAGGTTTACAGGACTTGAAATAAAATATTTATGATCAATCATGAGCTACAAATGAAGTGGAAAGCAGTAAATGCGAGTAAATGAGCTAGCAAACAGAAATAGAGGATATTTTTATATTAAAGCAGAGAATGTTCTTGTGCTTTATATTCAATATATTGTGTGTTCAATATATTGTATGTGCTTTACAAAGTGACAAGGGTTCCCTTTATATAGCAGGGAGGGTCCCAACATAGTACATCAGCATTTATTACAAAGATTTTGATTGATTCAGCTGGTTAATGCCCAAGTACGAAATCGTACTTTATTTGAAAGCTTCCTGCCTCGGTCTTTGTGTTGTTCCCTGTGTCAACTCTAGGTCCGTGTCCTCTTGGGTCGATGGTACGCGGGGCTTCGAGATCAGACTCGGAGCCGTACTTGAGACCTTATATGAATAAGCCACCGAACATATAATTGGATCCT
Source organism: Nicotiana undulata (assembly GCA_005239495.1). NCBI lineage: Eukaryota > Viridiplantae > Streptophyta > Magnoliopsida > Solanales > Solanaceae > Nicotiana > Nicotiana undulata. The sequence continues at coordinate 14,858 of ML293657.1, read as the reverse complement.
CCCACTTTAGCCGTACACAAAGCCAATCATTCCTTTAGACTCTATGTTTCATTTTGCATCATATTTCATAGCCATAACCCTTTTTCACTACAATGTTTTTCTTGCAGGTACATATACTTAAAATGAGCACTAACTCCGATGAATCCTCGCAAGACAGTCCTATGGAGGTTGAGGATAATTATGACCAGCATCGATTCTTGTCACGCGAGTGCCATGAACGGTATTATGCCGAGTTAATCTCGAAGAAGTTGCTCCCGGAAAGTGGGATAGTGTTGGATAAGGTCGCGGAATGTCTTCCTGAGTTCTACCAGAAACTCGTAGACGTGGGCTGGATATGTTTCGCCCCTCGGGCTTACAGAGCCAATGAGCAATGTGTGAGGGAGTTCTATGCAAATCTCACATCCATCAGTTTGAGAAAACCAAAGATGAGGATTCGCGGCAAAATGGTGCATTTTGGCGCATAGGCTGTGAACCACATCTATAACCTCCCTGGCCATGATGTGGACCCATTCCGTGCAAAATATTGTGTTCCACGGGATTGGTTGGTCTCCCAATTATGCCCGGGTGTGGATGTTCCTTGGGCAGCGGAAAAGAAAGGAATCACATCCAAGGGGTTCACTGTTGAAGCTATGATTTGGCTAGTCATCATATGCAGTCGCGTCTCTCCTGTGTCGAATATACGGAATGTACCTATAATGAGAGACCAGATGGTAGCATTCATTCTTGATGGTATTCCGCTCAATGTTGGTGAGATCATCACCAATGAACTGAGGGAATATCGGCATCTAAACGGTACGTCATTGATATCCACATCCCTTATCACTGAGATGTGCCAACTTGATGGGGTTGAGGAGGCTCCGGGGGACAACTGGATAGAGCCGGGAAAGCCTATCAACCCTTTAAAGAAAACGGGAGGGGGTGGAGCCGTCAAGAGCAAAAAGAGGAAATTGGGATTGCCTCCTCAGAACAAGAAGGTTAGTCAGCCTTCTGCTTCCACAAGAGGACCATTTGTTATGCTTTCCGAGGAAATGCGGCAGATTCGCGAGCTAATATCTCAACTTCCTACGGGACCTGGGGAAGCATCTGAAGGACTCTCTACATACGTTTCAAGGAAGGACTTCCAAAAGTACCTTGATGATCAGAAGAAGCAGGGGAATCACCTAAAGAAGATGGAGAAGGCATATACTGATTTGGCCACGGCACACGGTGGTTTGAGCTCTTCTCATGCCAAACTAGAAAATGCACACGCCCGGATGAAGAAAAGGGAGAAGAAGAGAGATAAATTCTTCACCCGCATGTGGAAGGGTGTGAAGGGGCTATTTAAAGTTCTAAATCCTTAAGATCCACTACCATCGACCGAGCCGGAAGAGGATGATGATACTCCAGTCCATTGGTCCGAGAAAGAAGGAGAAGATGATACGACGGAGTCCGATAGTGAGGATAGCACTTGATGCAGTATTCATGGAGCACCTTTCACCATTTTACTCTATCTTGCTTAGTTGCATTGGGGACATTGCAACACATTTGAGTTGGGGGTGGCTTCTTGAATAACTGTGAATGAGATGTTAGTTTGTTTTCTTGTGAATTTGGTATTTCGTTTTTATGTTCTTGTGATGAATTAGTTTGTTTATTGTTTTTAAGTGAATTGGTATTTTGTTTTTGTTGTTCATGTGACGTTACATTGTTTTCATGTGGATTATTATGTTATATATATGATATGTTTTATTTTGGTGGCGATATCCTTGGTTTTCTTTTCACCGTGGTTCTTTTTCCGAGGATGCAAATTTTCTCCTTTTTTTTTTAACCGGGTAATCTTTTGGAAAAATTTGTTTCGACTCTTCCCGATGATGGATAGCTAGGAGACTTTCTCTAGGGAATTAGTCTTGTAGTGTAAATATAGTTTTTTTTTTGTTAATTTAGATAGAATAAGTGGTTTGAGTTGGGGTTGTGCCCATTGGCCAAATTTGTGGCTTGCTTGGTACCAACGTGATTTAAACCTCGGCATATGAATTCTTGATTTTTGAACAAAAAATGGTTGATGTAAAGATTATTATCACTCAACTTGTGTTCACAAGAATAGTTTCTTAGGCTATATGTGATCTCCTTGAGATTCACTGGTTTCAATCGGGTCTTGGGTTTGTATTCCACTTGAGTTTTCATGTGCCATGTGTAGTGAGATTTATCGGGGAGTTCTCTTGCGTCCTCTGTAGTTTAGAACTTTCCTGGAATGTGCTCCAAGATGAAATCCTAGACTAACTTGGTTTAAAGAACGATATTAAGCCTTCTTTATTGTGCCAAAATTTCCTATCCGTTCATGTTTTCCCCTAGTAAACCCTTTTGAGCCTTTAAACCTTTTGTTCGGCAATCATGTTACAAGCTATCTGAGTAATGGGCTGAATCCTGCCCCTGTTTCGGCCACTGGCATGGCCTCGGCCTCTGCCCCTAGTACAAGTCGATGATGCTGGAGGACCTGATTGTTGGTCAACGGAAGAAGAAGCGCGTGTTCTTGCCATTTGCAAGAGAATAGAAGAGTTCTATCAATATTTGAGATAACAAGAACCGCACGACGGAGTAGAAATAAAATGAGTGTGTTCCTAACTTCATAGCCACTGAGAGATGAGTACAAACGTCTTTGTACCGATCCTTCTGACTCTATTAAGCTTGTTCATGAATTGTGAGACCTAAGCAACCTAGGGCTCTAATACAAAATTGTCACGGCCCAAATTCCCAACCCTCGGGATCGTGATGGCGCCTAACACCACACTTGCTAGGCAAGCCAATGTTAGAATTCAATTAACCATTTTCCTATAAAAATTCACTTAACATAATAGGACAATCTAAAAATGAATACTGAATCTAATATTTTTCAATAAATGACTTCATGAATAATATCTGAAGTAATAAACCGAACCACAAACTAATACTAAATATATAACTACCCAGGGTAGGGTGTCACAATTCACGAACTACTAAAGAATACTACAAATAAATGGGCTGAAAGAAATATGTATATGTTTTGAATGAAATAATACGGTAGCTAAATAATGTAGAGAAGACTCAAGGAATCTGCGGACGCCAGCATATCTATCTCATGTCTCCATGTAAATGCTCAACTACTACTCAAAGGATCAGCTCTGACCGCAACCTGGATTTGCACAAGAAGTGCAGAGTGAAGTATCAGCACAACCGACCCCATGTACTGGTAAGTGTCGAGCTTAACCTCGACGAAGTAGTGACAAGGGTACAACGGGACATTTATGATATAACATGTAAGCAGTGTATAATAAAGCAAGAAGGGAATAATAATCTAATTAAACAATAACTTGCAACAATTAATAAAACAACTCAGTTAACTTTTCCAAATCTCAGCTATAACCAACTCTTCCAAAGTTCACTTTAAATAACAGTAAGGGTAGAATATGAAATGACAACAATAAAACAATGAGTACTTCCAAACTTCCGGATTTAAACCACGGTAAAAGCAGAGTATGGAAAACAATAGAGTAAAATAGTAAGTTTGCTAGTCTTTATCACAAAATCAGTAAAACATGAATATCCTCCCTTATTGCTCCTTGTTGGGGCGCGCAACCCGCTCCCACATGTCCGTCCTTATTGTTCCTCCCTATATATATATCACCCTTATTTCTCCTGTTGTGGCGTGCAACCCGATCCTACATGTCCACCCTTCTTACTCCTTGTTGCGGCGTGCAACCCGCTCCTACCAGACAATCACATCTCTTATTTATAAAGAAGATTTCACAATTTAAGTCAAAGCCTTTCACAATATTTATGTCTCAACAATTGTAAACAGAAAGTTGTAATATTCATAAACTTCATCAATTATCATTTCACAATGAAACCAACCGGTATGTATCGTAAAACATTGTCAACCAGCTCACCCTTTTATGTACCACAATGAAGCCAAGGGAACAACTAACACTTCCAAAATACTTGAAACAATATTTAACAACAAGTTAACGAAAATAAGTAGATATGGAGGCATCCGAAAATCAAGAAAACAATTAATCCAGGAATCAAACAAATTTGGAACAAGGAAGGGATCATGTTCAACATGTAGTTTGGTGGTGCATAGATACTCGTCACCTGACCTATACACCACACACATGCAAATTCACATAGCATTTGTGTTGGGGATTCCTATTCTCTCAAGTCAAGGTTAAAACAAGCACTTACCTCGATTGCACAAGCAATTCACTGCTCAAGCACAACTTTTCCTTTAGAACTTTCCTCTAACCCACTCGAATCTAATCGCAATTCGTTCAATATCATTAATCATTACTGAAGGTATTAACTTTAATGAAAAACTATGGTTTTCCTATGTTTTCTTATCAAAATAGAATAATCTACCCCGGGCGCGCTTGGTCTAAACTCGAGGTTCGGACCAAAACCAGTTTACCCATTCTCCCCGAGCCCTGATAAACAATTGGTTTTGGAATCCGACCTCAATTCGAGGTCTAAATTCCCGAATTCCAAAATTCCTAAGTTCTACCCAATAATTCCAAATTTTACCATGAAAACTCTAGCTTCTAGGTTGAAATCTTGTTAAAAGTTGTAAAGGATCGAAAATAATTAGTTAGACATCACTTACCAATGATTTGGAGAAGTTTGGATCTTTACGAAATCGCCTATGGAGGTTTAGGGTTTGAGAGAATTGAAAAAAGGGTGAAAATCCCGTCTAAAATCCCACTTAACAGGTTGCGGTTATTGCATTTTTTATCAGGGGTTCGCAATTGCAAACCCTTAAAAATCTCTGTTGCCTTCGCATTTGCGATATAAATGTCGCATTTGCGACTTCTGAGCCCTTCGCAAAATCGAAGGGTGGTTCGCATTTGCGAACATAGGCTTCCTAGGCTGGTTTCGCATTTGCGATATAATACTTCGCATTTCCTAGGCATGTAGACTTCGCAATTGCGAAGCCTGATCTTGAAATTGCGAGATCAGAGGCATGGTGACAGACACCAAATGCACAACTGAGGATTTTTCTAAGTCTAAACACTCTGTAGCCTATCGTAAACTCACCCGAGCCCTCGGGGATCCAAACCAAACATGCACGTAAGTCTAAAAATATCATACGGACTTGCTCGTGTGATCAAATCATCAAAATAACATCAAGATCTACGACTTTAACCTCAAAACTCATGATTTTCTCAAGAACACTTCAAATTCACTATTTCTCAATCAGATGTACGATTCACGTAGAATCAATTTTGATTCTCATCAAACTTCATAGATATGATATAATTGTCATAATAAACTTGTACCAGGCTTCGGAACAAAAATACGGGCCTGATACCAACGAGTTCACACATTGATTCATTTTTTTATTTCCTTTAAAATTCAGTAAAATAATTTTCTTTAATAATTGATTCTAGGGTGTTCGAAATTCAATTTCGGGCATACGCCCAAGTCCCATATTTTACTGCGGACCTCCCGGGACCGTCGGAACACAGATCTGGGTCAGTTCATTAAAATACTAAAACAAAATTTTAAATTCTCAAAATTAATTATTTCTCATATTTTCACATAAAAGATTTCTCGTTTCACGCTCGGACTGCGCATGCAAAACGAGGTAAATAGAATTGATCATTTTAAGGCTAATGAACCTGGAATGGAGTCTTTATTCATAGGATGACCCCTTTGGGTCAACACATGAATCCATGGAAGGAACCTCCACACTAGAATCGCGGACATAATCCAAATAAGCCAGTCACCCCTTCTCGACCATATGTCGAGCCTTCACATAAGAGATAACTTTGCTGGTCGAATGGCTAGAAATTCCTCTCCACTCTAATCGAGGAAACCCCAGCAAGTCTAAGGTCACCGTCTTGGCGTGACAATCCAACATAGTATGATAAGGTTACAGCCAATCCATACCCTAAATGACATCAAAATCAATCATATCGAGAAGCAGATGATCTACGCTAGTCTCAAGACTCCCAGTAGTAACCAAAAATGAGTGATAAACACGATCTACAACAATAATATCTCCCACGGGTGTGGAAACATACACAGGATCTCTTAAAGAATCACGAGGCACAACCAAATATGAAGCAAAATAAGATGACACGTAGGAATAAGTAAAACCAGGGTCAAATAGAACTGAAGCATCTCTACTGCAAACTAAAATAGTACATGTAATAACAGCGTCGAATGAATCAGCCTCAGGCCTAGATGGAAAGGCATAAAATCGGGGTTGGGCCCCACCACTCTGAACCACATCCCTGGGACGGCCTCTAACTGGACGGCCTCCACCTCTAACGGCCTAACCTCCACCTCTAACAGTCTGGCCTCTAGGTCTGGCTGTCTGACCCCTGCCTCTGGCTGGCGGTGCAGCAACTGGTATTGAGACCATGGCACGAGAACCCCGATGATGTGGCATGACGCCCAATAATCTCGCATAGGTCCTCCTGATATGCCCATAACCACCACACTCAAAACAAACATTCTGGTGTTGTGGCTGCAGAAATTGAGACTAATGCGAACGAGCTAGATAATCACGGTAATAACTCTAAATAGGAGGTGCACTGATAGGAGTTGGTGGTGCACTGTAGGCTAGCTGTCCAGAATGAGGCACATAAGGACCACGACTCTCTGAAGGATGCGTGAAGTGCTGAATGAAACAGCCTGGGAGGATGGCCTTTAGCAAAAGTATCTCTGTCTATAGATGAGGCAACAGTGAACCCACCAGTGTGACGAGGCCTCTTGTCAGACCCCTGACCTCCTCTCTGATCATGAACCATCTTGACTCGCCTGGCGACATCGGTAGTCGCCTGAAAAAGAAATCTCACTAACTGTCTCATTAGCCATCTGCAACTTGATAGGCTGAGCAAGTCCCTCAATAAACCTCCTCACCCTCTCTCTCTCTCGGTGGGAAGCCGAAGAATAGCATGACGGGCCAAATCCACAAAACGAGTCTAATACTGAGTAACAGTCATACTTCCCTGCTGGAGATGCTCGAATTGGGGACGATACTCCTCTCTGAATGTGATAGGGAGGAACTTCTATAGGAAGAGCTGAGAGAACTGGTCCCAAGTAAGAGCAGGCGACCCCGCTGGTCTGGTCAACAAATAATTCGTCCACCATTTCTTGGTGGAACCTGTCATCTAAAATGCAGCAAAATCGACCCCATTGGTCTCCACTATACCCATGTTTCGTAGACCCTCATCACAACTGTCAAGATACTCCTGGGGATCCTCTGAAGATTCACCATTGAGGTGAACTGGGAAGTGTTTAGAAAATTTCCAATCTCCAAAAAGTCTCATGAGACATGGCAGGTCCATCATCGGCCTGTGCCGCAACAACTGGCTGAACAATCCCAGCTGGCGGGGTTTACTAGAGTCTGATACTTGGGAGCCATCTAATTCGGAGTGTGAGTTGCGGGACTCTATGCTCCTCCCCTAGCCTGAGAGACGGCTAGTGCCATATGAAAGGTATCGGTCTGGGCCACACTCTCTTCATCCGCCTCCACCAATATTGTTGTCTCAGATCCTGATACATTTCCACGGCACCCAGATGGATAGAATACCGCGAGCTGTGAGCCTCTGCTAATATCAACTCTTGAATACCCTCTACATTGGGCACGCAAATACGGCCATGCATTTTCAAAACTCCATCATCACCAATAGTCACATATCTGGCATCACATCGACGAACTCTATCCTAAAGAATGAATAAGTGTCGATCATCATACTGTCGAGCTTTAATCTGATCAAATAAAGAAGACCGGGAAGCCATGCTAGCTACCACCCGTGGAGGGTTTAACAAATCCAATCTCACCAACTGAACTGCTAATGCTTGAACATCAAGGGCTAAAGGTCGCTCTGCTGCTGAAAGGTAAGTTAGACTTCCCAAACTCTCGGCTCTGCGACTCAAGGCATCGGCCACCACATTGTCCTTCCCCGGATGATACAAAATAGTCAAGTCATAGTCCTTGAGAAGCTCCAACCATCTCCTCTGTCGCAAATTCAATTCTTTCTGCCTTAGTAGATACTGCAAGCTACGGTGATCGATGAAAATCTCGCATTGTACTCCATACAAATAATGCCGTAAAATCTTTAAGGCATGAACAATAGCAGCTAACTCAAGGTTGTGCACTGGGTAGTTCTTCTCGTGCACCTTCAACTATCTAGACGTGTAGCAATCACCCTACCGTCCTGCATCAATACCGCTCCCAAGCCAACTCTAGAAGCATTACAATAGACCGTATAAGAACCCGAACCAGTAGGCAACACTAATACCGGAGTTGTGGCCAAAGCTGACTTGAGCTTACGAAAGCTGTCCTCACACTCGTCGGACCATCTGAATAGAACACCCTTCTGCGTCAATCTGGTCAGAGGTGAAGCAATAGAAGAGAATCCTTCCACAAAGCGACGATAGTAACCCGCCCAACCGAGGAAACTCTGAATCTCTGTAGCTGAAGACGGTCTGGGCCAACTCTGCACCGCCTCAATCTCCTTCGGATCAACCTGAATACCTTCACTAGACACCACGTGCCCCAAGAAAGCTACTGAACCAAGCCAAAACTCACACTTGGAGAATTTTGCATAAAGCTTCTCCTCCCTCAATCTTTGTAACACAACTATCAAGTGTTGAGCATGCTCTTCCTGGATACGGGAATAAACTAGGAGTTCGTCAATGAACACAATGACAAAAGTATCAAGGTAGGGTTGAAACACACTATTCATCAATTGCATGAACGCGGCTGGAGCATTGATCATCCAAAATGACATAACCAGGAATTCAGAATGACCATATCTGGTCCTGAAAGTAGTCTTCGGATATCAGAATCCCGAATCTTCAGCTGATGATACCCAGATCTCAGATCAATCTTGGAGAACACTCTAGCTCGCTGCAGTTGGTCAAACAAATCATCAATATAGGGAAAAGGATATCGATTCTTCAGTGTAACCTTATTTAGCTGTCTATAATCAATACATGTGTGCATCGAACCATCCTTCTTTTTCACTAACAACATCGGCGCACCCCAAGGCGACACACTAGGCCGAATGAACCCCTTATCTAAGAGTTCTTGAAGCTGCTCTTTTAATTCTTTCAACTCCGCTGGTGCCATGCGGTAAGGTGGAATAGAGATAGGCTGGGTATCTGGCACCAAGTCAATACCAAAATACATATCCATGTCAGGTGGCATGCCTGGCAGGTCTGCAGGGAATACATCCGTAAAATCATGGACTACGGGAACAGAATCAAAAGATGGAGTCTCACTACTAACATCCCTAACAAAAGCAAGATAAGATTCACACCCTTTCTCAACCATACGCTGAGCCTTTAAATAAGAAATCACTCTGCTAGGCACATGCTCTATAGACCCTCTCCACTCAACTCTCGAAATTTCGGGCATAGCTAAGGTAACGATCTTAGCGTGACAATCAAGAATCGCATGACATGGGGATAACAAATCCATGCCCAGAATCACCTCAAAATCAACCATACTGAGTAGCATCAAGTCCACTCGGGTCTCCAGACCCCCAATAGATATAATACACAACCGATACACATGGTCCACAATAATAGTATCACCCACCGGAGTCGAAACATCAACAGACGTAACTAAAGACTCACGGGGCATATTCAGAAAATAAGCAAAATAGGATGAGACATAAGAGTACGTGGAACCAGGGTCAAATAAATCCAAATCATCACTGTGACAAACTGAAATAGTATATGTAATCACTGCATCGGATTCCATAGCATCAGGCCTATCCGAAAGTGCATAAATACGCGGCTGGCCTCCACCTGCTCGTCCTCACCCTCTAGGACGGCCTCTAGCTATCTGACCACCACCCCTAGCTGCCTAGGTAGGTGGTGAAGGGATTGGGGCTGAAGTCGAGGGCTGGACCCTCAGCTGGGATGACTACTAGGATGACAGAGACACTTCCTCCACCCATGTCTGAACTCTCCACACTCATAACAACTACCTGAAGCTGGAGATGAAAAATGACGAGAACCTCTGTCACCCTGATGACCACCAGACAAAACATGAATAGAAGAGCCCTGATAAGATGATGCTCGGGCGGAGCTCTAAGCTGGGAGGGAACTAAAAGATGAACGTCCCTGATGAGAATTGCGAGGACCCTTCCCTGAATATAGACCACTCTAAGCTGGGCGAACTGGCTGTGGAGGTATAAATGGACGACCTTTGTTGTGATGAAACTTCCCTATAGAAGGGGCACCACTGAAGCTACCTGATCCTTGAGGCCTCTTGACATCTCTTTCCTCACGATCCTGCCTACGAACTGACTCAATATCCCGAGCAATGTCAATAACCTGCTCAAATGTAGCTCTAGACACTCTCTCTCTGATCATCAAGATCTGAAGCTGATAAGTAAAACCATCTACAAACCTCCTGATCCATTCCCTGTCAGTAGGGACAATCTCATAAGCATGTCTGGACAACTCAAAAAACCTCATCTCGTACTAACTGACAACTCTCCTTGACGCAACTACTCAAACTGTCTGCGCTGCTCCTCTTTGTAGGACTGAGGAACATATTTCTCCAAAAAGATCGTGGAGAACTGATGCCAAGTGAGTGGTGCTGAACCAACCGGCCTACGCCTCTTGAATTACTCCCACCAAGTAAAAGCAGCACCAGCAAACTGAAATGTAGCAAACAAGACCCCATTGGTCTCCAAAATACCCGCAGTACGTTGTATCCTCTGGCATTTATCAAGAAAACCTTGGGTATCCTCGCCCTCTGTGCCACTGAAAGTCGGAGGCTTAAGTCTGCTGAACCTCTCCAGTCTACGCTGCTCATCCTCGGGCATCGCTGGAACTACAAAACCCTAGACTGAGACAACCGGCTGAGCTAGGGCTTCTCCCGGTGTTTGAATACCCCGTACAGCCTGCTCAGGTGTCCGGGCAGGTGGAGTCTGATTGCCTCCCCCGGCCTGAGCAGCAGTGGCAGTAGTAGACATAGCGACTGCCTGAGCTAAACTAGAACACACCGTCAATATCTGAGCCAGGGTCTCCTGAAGACCAGGAATAACAATAGGCACTGCCGGTGCCTGAGCCTGTCCTGCTGGAGCACCATCGGCGGGAACCTAATCCTAAACGATAGGGGGATCCTAGGGTACTGTCCCGACTGCTGCACGGACTGGTCCCCTATCTCTACCACGGCCCCGACCCCTTGTGGGTCTGGATGGTGTCTGGTCACCCTGATCGGTATTGTGTGTCCTTACCATCTGTCAGAGAATGAAACAACGTAAGTTTAGATTTCAAGAATCAATAGATTGGCACGAAAGCGTTCAAGAAAAATAGAGATGTTTCCTAAAAGTTCTGCAGCCTCTCGAAGATAAGTACAGACGTCTCCATACCGATCTTCAAGACTCTACTGAACCTGCTCATGACCGTTGAGTTCTATGCAACCTAGAGTTCTGATACCAACTTCTCATGACCCCAAATCCTAACAGGCCGTGATGGCGCCTATCGTGGAACTAGGCTAGCCAACCATCACCTTACTACGCATTTGTTCTTTTATAATAGTTCACAATTCAATGATAAACAGCAAGCATAGCAATAAAATAAATTATTTAAGTCTTAGATTGCCCATACTAGTCTAAACAACTCTAAACAGAACCTAAACAAAACCTCCCAAGACCGGAGTCAATAGTCATGAGCATCTAAGAATAATTAAATCTAACTCTGCTAAAACTATAATATATGTCTCTAAATCAAATGCAAAAACTAAATAAGGAAGGGAAATGGAGAAGTTGTGGATGCTGGACAGCTACCTCGAAATCCCGTGAACTGCTGCTAACGAACAAGGCAGCTACTGCTCCAAATTGGTACTTGGATCTATGCACACAGGCACAGGGAGTCTTTATGAGTACGCCAACTCAGTAGTAATGAAAATAGAAAACAAAAAGTTTTTGAACTCTATTCCTTAATTGAGTATAGAACGGTTTAGTTACAAGAGTTCAATTCGAGGAAAGCATAAAATATAGGAAAGTCCCAGGTTAAATAAAAAAAACAAAGACTCTAAACTCAAATCTAAAAAAAGAACCTTCAACTTCAAATTCCTATTTGAACAACCTTTTATTGTTATTGATCCATTTGAATCATTACTCAACTAAAATAGCTTCCGCAATCTCGACGATTGCTTATTCATAGGCTATTATGAGTTCAAGACAGGCCGCTATGGTGAAATTGGTAGACACGCTGCTCTTAGGAAGCAGTGCTAATGCATCTCGGTTCGAGTCCGAGTGGCGGCATACCGTCTTCTAAAAAGGATAAATAGATCTTATAATGAATTCAATTCCCGATTTCCTTTTTAGAATTATGTAATTAAGGGACTCTTCTTTTTTAAGATTTTTTATGATATTTTCAACCTTAGAGCATATATTAACTCACATTTCCTTTTCGATCGTTTCAATTGTAATTACAATTCATTTGATAACCCTTTTAGTCGATGAAATCGTCAAACTATATGATTCATCAGAAAAGGGCATAATGGTTATTTTTTCTGTATAACAGGATTATTAGTTACTCGTTGGATTTCTTCTGGACATTTCCCACTAAGCGATTTATATGAATCATTAATTTTCCTTTCATGGAGTTTCTCTCTTATTCATATAATTCCGTATTTCAAAAAAATATTTTATTTTTAAGTAAAATAACCGGCCCTATCATAGTCTGAGAATTATAAAACACACAGTACAGATACACCAATTCAAAAAATCCAGTAAAACACCAAGTCATCAGATAGTATTCATCAAATACATTAGTCAAAAAATCAGTTTCCAGAAATCCTTTGAAACAAGTGAATTATCAGTATATCTCAGGAAAATTCTCTGTAAAAACCAGTTGGAAAACGAAGTAGATCATAGTTCGAAAACTCAGTAAAATTCTTCACAAAACTGCCCCTCGGGCAATAATCATTTCTCGTAATAATTGCCGATCAAGCATTCTCACAATCACTTAGTAACAGCCCATCAGGCAATAATCATGACTTAGTATCAGCCTCGCGGGCAATAATCATCACTCAATAGGTACCTGCGCTCACTGGGGGTGTGTATAGACTCTGGAGGGTGTAACGACTCGGTCCGTCGTTACGCAGTATACGCATCTATTCCTTTATTTCTGTCTTGTATTAGCTCGGTTGGACTATTCATGGAGTATTGGGGTTGGTTGGTTCGGGTACGGAGTGAAAATTGAGTGGATTGAGACACTTAGTCTCTAACAAGAGCTTTAGAGTTGGAAAAGTCAACCAGGAGTTGACTTATTGGTAAACGAACTCGGAATACGGATTTTATGGTTCGGATAGCTTCGTTAGGTGATTTGGGACTTAGGAGTGTGTTCAGAATATTTTTAGGATGCCCGGTGTAGAATTAGGCTTGAATTGGCGAAGTTAGTATTTTGGCGAATTCCGGTTGATAGGCGAGATTTTGATCCGAGGGTCGGAATGGGATTCCGAGAGTTGCTGTAGCTTCGTTAGGTCATTTTGGACTTGCCCGCAAAATTTCAGGTCATTTAGAGATGGTTTGGTTGGGACTTTGATCAAATGCGTGTTTCAGAAATTTTTGGGAATCATAGGCTTGAATTGGGTGAGAATTTATGATTTTGATGTTGTTTTTGGTGTTTTAGTGGCTCGACTAAGTTTGAATAACCATGTTGGATATGTTGGTAAGTTTGGTTGGGGTCCCGAGGGGCTCGGGTTTGATTTCAGACGTTAAACGAAGGAATCGTGACTTGAAAATGCAGCTGAAGCTGCTACTGCTGGTGTGATCGCACCTGCGATGATTATGCCGCAGGTGCGGACATCGCAGGCGCGAGAGTGAAGGCGCAGGGGCAGAAATTCATCGCAAGGGTGGAAGAAAGGTCGCAACTGCGAGGTCGCAGGTGCGGAGGATGGGTTCGCAGGCGCGGACTCTGAGAATTTAGTGAAGGACCACAGGCGCGGTAAATGTATCGCCCTGTGGGACCGCCGTTGCGGTGAATCGATCGCAGGCGCGGAGCCTGGGCTTTTAAATGACTTCCGCAGGTGCGGTTAAAATGTCGCGCCTGCGGAGCCCAGGTGCGAGAAATGCACCGCCGTTGCGGAAATGTCTAGGCAGAACTATAAAAAGACAGCCTTCGCGAAATTTGTTCTCTTTCACCATTTTTACACACGGGTTGAAGGTTTTGAAGGCATTTGAAGAGGGACTTCGTTGTTTCTTCAAGGAGGTAAGTTTCTTGGACTCAAAACTCGTTATGTTGTGCATTAAGAACGATTTTTGGTTGAAATCATGGGTAAAAACAGTAGAAAAATGGTGGTTAGGGCTTGGGTTTAAGAGAGGAAGAATGGGGGAATTGGAGGACCATTTGACGTCCGATTTTCATTTTCTTGGTATGTTTAAACTCGGGAAAGGACAAGGGACCTAGTGTTGTGGAAATTTCTGACTTTTGAGACGTGGGGCCGAGGGCCGGGTTTTGACCGAATTCGGGATTTTGGTATTTTTGCTAAATTTTGATTTGGGGATTGTTCCTTAGCACATTGTGACGCCATGTAATTGATTATTGATAGATTTGGAGCATTTGGAGGCCGATTCTCGAGGAAAGGGCCAGGCCGAGTTGAGTTGAGCCGGTTTCGAGGTAAGTAACGGCTTCAACCTTGGAACTGAGGGGTTCAAAACCCCAATATGCATGCTAATTGATGATAGTTACTACGATACACTCGCCAAGTGACGGGCATATGGGTGTTGGTTGAATTGTGTGGCCCGGCTTACCCCCAGGCACGGTTTAACTATTATTCCGTCATGATGTTGGTACTGTGAACGCTTTTAATGCGTAGAAACTAAAAGTAACACAACGAGTATAAATGATAAGACTTCATGTCTATATGT
>MDKH01114685.1:0-13753 GCA_005239495.1 Nicotiana undulata | reverse complement strand
TATATATATATATATATATATATATATATATATATATATATATATATATATATATTTATGTTCTTGTTGGGTTCATTTTTGATAATATTGAGGAAGTTATGAGAATTGCAGTTATCTGTTATATGATTGTTGAGGTTTACGTGGCTATTTGATTCAATCGATTATTGTCAATTGTTGTTGCAAGTGTGTTAAATGTGTTGGCTATTCTCTTGATTCTATCATGGTACATAAAGACTGAGCTGGGTTGACAACGTTACGGTATTTACATATTTCTGGTTGGTTTTATTGTGAAATGATATTGGTTAAAGCTTACGAGCTATATGATTTTCTGTTTGAAATTGTGGAAATAAAAGTATTATGAAAGGCTTGGCCTGAAATGTGAAATTTATGAATAAATTGATATGACATGTCTGGTGGGAGCGGGTTCCACGCCGCAACAACGAGTGATAAAGGTGGACATGTGGGATCGGGTTGCACGTCGTAACAGGAGTAATAAGGGTGATATATTTAGGGAGGAGCAATAAGGGTGGACAGATGGGAACGGGTTGCATGCCGCAACAAGGAGAAATAAGGGAGGACATTTATATTTTTTTAACTGATTTTTAAAGAAAAACAAAGATTTGAAAACTTACTATTTTATATTACTATTTTTCATATTTTGGCATTACTTTTATTTAAAGTTAAAGTTTGGAAACTTGGAAATTATTTGAGAGTTGGTTATAGCTGAGGCCTGGAAAAGGCGGCTGAGTTATTTTATTGTCGGTCCAATACTTAATTATTTGTTTAGAATTCCTTATTGCTTTATACTTATTGTCTCAGTAATATTTTTCTTGTTTGTGTAGAATTATTTTATTTCGTTATTGCATATATTATGGTCACAGGTTATAGGTTGTTAATGCCCCACCGTAGCATCGTCACTACTTCGTCGAGGTTAGGCTCGCCATTTACTCAGTACATGAGGTCGGTTGTATTGATAACACTCTGCATTCTTTTGTGCAGATCCAGGTACCGACCAACATTAGATATATTTAGAGCGCCTATTCGTTTATTCGGAGACACGAGGTATATCTGTCGGCGTTTGTAGATCCCAAGAGTCTTCTCCTATTTTCATAAAGATGTTTTATTATATTCAGAACAGTTACATTATTTCTTTCAGCCCATTATTTGTAGTATTCTTTAGTAGTTCGTGAATTGTGACACCAGACCCTGGGTTAGCCTTAGAGTTATTTATAAAATTAGTTCGTGGTTCGTTTTATTTAATTGTTCATTATTTTATCTATGAAAATTATTCGTCGAAACCCAATAGATTCAGTTTAATTTAGATTATTTTATTAAGTCTAGATGGATAAATAATGCAAAGTAGTTAATCGAATTCTAACATTGGCTTGCCTAGCAAGTGTGGTGTTAGGCGCCATCACGATCCCTAAGGTTTGGAATTTGGGTCGTGACAAGTTGGTATCAGAGCACTAGGTTGCTTAGATCTCACAATTCACGAACAAACTTGGTAGAGTCTGAAGGATCGGTACAGAGACGTCTGTACTTATCTCTCAGAGGCTATAAAGTTAGGAACAATTTAACTTCTGATCTACTCTATCGTGTGCATTTCTTCTACCATTGATGATTGAACTCGTCTACTCTTGTTCTTTCGCAAATCTCGACAACACGCAATGCGTCTACAACTGGACAAGAAATGGAGCCCCAATGACTGCTACGATAAAGGAATGAGGCAGAAGCATAGCTCAGTCTAAAGCTCGAACATCAGCACTTATTGTACAGTCTCAAATGGATCTAGACGCAGAGGTTCTAGCTCAGTCGCTACATGTAGGACTAATTCAGATTACTGAAGGATTTATAGTTACTCCAGTGTTACAGGATGCACTAGTCCGTTTATTGAGGTTTGACAAGTTTACCAAACTATTTCCACTCCATTCAGCGGTACATCTTTTGAGGACACACATGATTTTCTTGACTGCTGCTATGAAGTATTGCAGAACATTGGATTAAGTTGAAAACAACGGGGTTGATTTATATGAGTTCTGAAGTTTAACATTGTGGATTGTCATACATTGTGACTTAAGAACTTGTGCCAAGTGGGGAAGTCCACCGTCAAGGAATAGATTCCAGGGTCATGTGTTGTATCGACTTTGGCTAGGAATTTATAAGGCCTGAGATTTTGCAAGAGATAAAGCTGGGACTTGTGGTATGTCTGCCTCCTTAATAACCCTATACCTCAGTAGCAAAGAAGTTATATAAACAACTTTAAATCTACAGAGGGTCTACTCAGCGTGGAAGTCACGGTTGCGGGTTTTGGGGTAGCTCGGCAGTGTAAGGTTAGCATAGTAAAAGAAGAAATTGGTCGCCGGTCTTTGTGGCAAGCCTACAAAGAGGAAGACCGGCCAATGCAACATCAATTACTTGACTCAGTTCTCATAAATGCTTTTGAAAGAGTTCGTTCACAGATTCTCCATAATACGTGGTGCATAGGGGTTGAACGGTTGCGTCAGGTCATATGATGGTGTCAGAATATGCCATTAGGTTCGATAAGTTAGCCCATCATACTCCTACTTCAGTTCATATAGCAAGAGAGCAAGTCCACAGACTCATTAAAGGACTTAAATATGATTATAAAAAATTTGTACGACTCAGGGCAGGTTGATACTTTATTTCGGCTAGTGGTAGAAATTGTCCTAGAGTTGGGAGAGTCATATTTCATCAGAGCACTCAGGCTACGTGCCTCATTGCAGTTACAACTTAACTACATGACCAGCTAGGGAAAAAGGAGTCGGAATGTCGAAAGTGGAGGTCAGATTCCTAGAGGTGGAGACCCAGACTGTTGATATATTTTCTATGGTATGACTGAGGTCGTTACATCAAATAGTGCCATTACAAGAACAATATCTAGTTATTATAAAGTGATGATTACCTGAACTTAATTCGGTTATGCATATCTAATAAAATTCTTCTAATATGCTCCACTCTCGGGTGAGCTTCCTAACTCTAAAATCTAGTTATGTGAATACTTGTACTGAGAAATTCCATGGAGATAACTGTGTCTATCATTACGTGTTGTAATTTTTTTTAACGGAAAATAATTAAAGGAAGGAAATGGAATGTTTCGGTTGGCAAGATACACATGTTGCTTGTGATTCAGAATTGAGGACGAGATCCTCGCATTTTAATATGATTTGAGATGTTTAAATCGGGCTACGAGCCGCGGTGGAAGTTATGTAAGGACGAGGTCCTTGTGATGGAATTTCTTGTGTTTATGTTCTCCCTTGTGAATTTAAATTTTACTATAGTACTGCTAGGGAGTCATGCCTTAGGCTTATTCTATAATTTATGTATAAAACAATGATAATAATCATAATAGTGAATGAATAATTAATAATAAAAGTAACACTAATAATACTTAAATAAATAAATAAATAAATAAATAAATAAATAAATAAATAAATTAATTGTGCATAATTTTCCAAATCCGTGTTATAATTATTGAGCTTTGACCTCCGAGGTATGTGCCACCCGTGTGGCGTTAAGTGAGATACGTTAATTCAGGTATATAATTATGAGGTCTTCATGAATCGCATCTCGTTATCAGTGTTGTGAAGGTTTGAGAGGATATTATTTTTAATGTGAAGCTGTTTGAGGATTCTGTAAATGACTATGAACAACTATTAAGAGAATATTGAGCCAAACAGATGTTCCATTTGAATGGTCAGGCGATTGTGGGTTGAACTTTCAGGAACTTAAGATTTTCCTTGACATCAGCACCGGTGTTGGTGTTAAATCATGTTCAGGTTCTCTCACGGTGTACTGTGATGCATCTCGTATTGGACTTGGCGCAATATTAATGCAAGATGGCAAGGTGATTGCATATGCATCTCGACAGTTGAAAGTCCATGAGAAGAATTATCCGGTTCATGACTTAGAGTTGGCAGCCATTGTTCATGCATTGAAAATTTGAAGGCACTATCTTTATGGCGTGCTATGTGAGGTTTTCATTGACCATCGCAATCTCCAGTATTTATTCAAGAAAAAGGATCTTAATTTGATACAACGGAGATGGTTAGAGTTACTAAAGATTATGATGTCACCATATTGTATCACCCAGGGAAGGCCAATGTGGTGGCCGATGCATTGAGTAGAAAAGCGGTGAGTATGGGCAGCGTTGCGTATATCCCAGTTGGTGAGTGGCCGTTAGCTTTAGACATTCAGACGTTCGCTAATTAATCCGTGGGGTTGGATATTTCCCCCAACAGTGTTCTATCTTTTACAGTCGCTCGGTCTTCTCTAATTGAGCGTATTCGGGAGCGGTAGGATGATGACCCACATTTGGCGGTCCTTAGGGACACAGTTCCGCACGGTGATGCCAAGTAGGTTACAGTTGGAGATGACGATGTTTTGATGATGCAGGGTCGTTTATGTGTGCCTAATATGGATGGCATTCGTGAGTTGATCCTTGAGGAGGCTCACAGCTCTAAGTATTCTATTCACCCGGGAGCAGCTGAAATGTACCAAGATTTGAGGCAGCATTATTGGTGGAGAAGGATGAAAAAGGACATTTTGGCGTATGTGGCTCGTTGCATAAATTGTCAGCAGGTAAAGTATGAGCATCAGAGACCCGGTGGTTTGCTTCAGCAGATAGAGATTCTTGAGTGGAAGTGGGAGCGTATCACTATGGACTTCGTTGTTGGGCTCCCACGGACTCAAAGGAAATTTGACGCAGTTTGGGTTATTGTGGATAGGCTGACTAAATCAGCACATTTCATTCCTGTGGCAAGTACTTATACTTCAGAGCGGTTGGATGAGTTATATATTCGGGAGATTGTTCGCCTTCAAGGGGTGTGAAACGACACGACCCGACTGGTCATTTTGCGTTGTCGGACCCCGTTCCCCTAAATGAGACTTCTCGTAGTGGCTTATTATGATTTATGACTTGCTGGGACGGGTTGTTCGGGATTCGGAAGTGTTTAGAGTGATATGGGAAAACTTGGTTCCTTAAGGTTGGCCTTTAAGGCCAAGTTTGACTTTGGTCAACATTATGAGTAAACAACCTCAGAATCGAGTTTCGACGGTCCCGATAGCTTTGTATGATAATTTCGGACTTGGGCGTATGTTCAGAACGGGTTTTGGATGACCCGGGGGCGTTTCGGCGCCTAATAGTGGAATAAGAATTTTCTTAAGTTTGAAATTCGGTTTGGAACGTGTTTTTGTGTTATCGAGGTCCGAATAGAATTATGAGATTGGGAATAGTTTTGTTATGTCATTTATGACTTGCATGCAAAATTTGGTGTCATTCCGAGTAGTATAGGTCGATTCGGCGCATTGATATCGAATTAAAGAACTTAAAGTTCTTAAGTTTGATCTTTAGGGGTTTTGAGGTGTGATTATGAGTTTTAGCGTTGTTTAGAGTGTTCTGAAGGCTCGAGCGAGTCTGTATTATGAGTTGGGACTTGTTGGTACATTTGGACGGGGGCTCGGGTGGGCCCAGGTGCCTCTCGAGCACCAAACGAGGCCAAAAACCAGATGAAACAATTGCTGGTGCACCTGATCCACTGTGACCGCAGGTGCGGTTGCCCAGTCACAGGAGCAGGAAAGCTCATGCGGTCCCAACCTCGCAGGTGCGATCCCCTGGTGGGCCGCCCATTTCTCTCAGGTGCAGGCCCTTCCCCGCAGGTGCAGAGCCGCTGGTGCGGACTCCTGTCCGCAGGTGCGAGCTCAGGCCCCTTGTCCCATTTCCGCAAGTGCGAGACCGCAAGTGCGGTCCTTGAGCCGCAGGTGCGAAACCACTAAAGGCAGTGGGTTCTTTAAAACACGGAAAATATCCATTTTCCTCCATTTCTTCCACCATTAGAGACCTTGAGAGTTTGGGAAAAATATCCCCACGACCTAGCTACTAAAAGGTAAGTAAATTCTACCCTAGTGTTATTTTAATACATGAATTCTTAGTTAAAATTAACTACATAATTAGTGAAAAATCAAAAGTTAGAGTAGTGACCTAGGGCTTATGAAAATTTAGGGAATTACCCGTCTATTATCCATGAAATCATATATTAACGATCCTTAGCTTATGGGTGAGTGTTTCCTTCGAGAACATTCAGAATCCGAGCATGCGGGCCCAGGGGTGAAATTTGGGATTTCTTCAAGTATGATGGAATAACTAAGTAAATAGGAGAATTTCATACTTTTGAGTATAAATTGATATTTTTATGTAACATTTGGCTAGTTTCGAGTCCTTGGGTGACGAGTTCGGAGTTTCGGGCGCTTTCTTGACCCGGGGAGTAGGTTCGACATGAGGTGAGTCTCCTTTCTAAACTTGTAAGAGGGAATTGTCCTCGTAGGAGATTTAAATGCTATGTGTTAAATGTTTGTGGGGCTACGTACGTACAAAGTGACGAGAGTCCATACGTAGCGGCTATTATTGTTATGTCCGCGTAGTTAGGCCCACATCATGGCTTGTGTTCTTTCTCGTAATGAATTATATGTTATGAAATCATGTTATATGTAGTTTGTTTCCCTGAGATTTATGGAATTTAATAATTGGGAGGAATTGTTTATGGAAAGTAATTTAAAAGGAATATTGTGTGTGCATGTGACCGCTTCGCAACTTACATTCCGCAAGCGGAGTGTTATTTTCCCCCACTCTCATGGGAGCGGGCCATACGCCACAACGGATTGAAAGAAGTACTTATGGTTCAGGCCGTTCGACCCTCGATAGTGCACAAATATGAATATTATGATGGCTTAGGCCGGTTTTCCTTATCCCATATGCGCATGTTAAATTGTTAATGATTTCATGGATACTGAAATGACAGATATTTGGGGGAAAATGATGTAGAAAGTGTTAATTACTTCAAGTTCTTATTTGAGTTGCCATTACCTTAAATGATATTGGTCTTTCATTCTTGTATGCCCATTGCTGTTATCATACCTTGTTAAATTATATTGTTGGACCCTAGTGAGTGTCAAGTCGACCTCTCGTCACTACTTCTTCGAGATTAGACTGGATACTCACCGAGTACATATTTATTCTATACTCATACTACGCTTTTGTACTTAATTGTACAGGTTCTGAGGCTGGTGCATCTGGTTATCCGACCAGAGCGGAATTTCTGAGTATAGACTCGACCTGACTTCACGGTGAACTGCTTCTCCTAACAATCCTCGGCAACACCATGGAGTTTCTTTTGTCATTTCCCGTCTATTTCTTCAAGACAGTGGGATAGTATATTATATCTTTTTTGTATATTCTGTTAGTATGCCCGTAGGACTTGTGACACTAGTTCCTGGAACACACGTGGTAGTTATTATGGATTTCGGGTCTGTATATATATTGGCTCATGCCTCTTTATGAGTGCTTTTGGTTAAAACTAGTTAATTAACCTTTTCAATTAATGTTTTGAACTTTAAAACTTGGCACATGTCGGAATGTTTAATCAAATAAGGAAAATCCTTAGAAATTTGGGTGTTGGCTTGCCTGACCTCGGTGTTAGGCGCCATCACGACCTGAGTTAGGATTTTGGGTCGTGAAAACATGGTATCAGAGCTCTGGGTTCACGTAGGTCTCATGAGTCACTGGCAGACCCAGTAGAGTCTTGCGGATCGGTAGGAGACGTCTGTACTTATCTTCATGAGGCTATAGGGTGTTAGGAAACCTCTCTTTATTCATATTCTATCGTGCAGTCGATGGCATAATTAAATCTCACCCTTCTATTCTCTCACAGATGGTGAGGACACGCGTAGGTGACGTTCTAGACCCGGGAGATGCCGCTACCCTCGCCGTCCGAGGACGTGGCAAAGGCCGGGGGAGGGCTCCGACCCGAGGTAGTGGACAAGTGCGTCCCAAAGCTATTCCGGTTGCACCACCAGAGGAGGACCCTACTATATAGGAGCAGGGCGAGGTGCCCCCAGCAGATCCTGCTCTTGTGGACTTTATGACGGCGCCGGGCTTCCAGGAAGACAAGGGCCGTATGATGCGGTTTATGGACACTATGTCCCAGGCTGGCTTATTTCCAGCGGATCCTTCCACATGTCAGGCAGGAGGGGGAGCCCAGACCCCTACTGCCCTGGCTGCAGGTCAGGTTGCAGCATTACATCATACCCGGGTACACTGCCCATGGGTTGGGTCCAGCTTGTAGCAGCAACATCTGAGCCCAGACCAACTGCAGGCGGCGATCCGCAGAAGTTATTGGACAGATGGACCAGATTGCACCCTTCGGTCTTCGAGGGTGAGCGAGGCGAGGATGCCCAGGATTTTATTGACAGGTGCAGGGACAGACTGCACAACATGAGGATACTAGAGTCCCATGGAGTGGACTTCACTACTTTTCAATTGGAGGGCAAATCTCGCAGATGGTGATAGTCTTATGCCCACAGCAGGCCGGCAGTTTCTCCTCCTATCACCTGGGGCCAGTTCACTCAGCTATTTCTGGACAAATATATCCCATCCTCGGAGAGGGAATAGTTGTGGTACCGGTTTGAGCAGCTAGAGCAGGGACAAATGTCAGTGACAAATTATGAGGCTATATTTTCAGAGCTGTCACGCCATGCATTGATGATACTACCTACTGATGCCGAGAGAGTGCGGAGATTTGTGGCTGGGTTGCATCCAGGTATTAGGGCCACCATGGCCTGAGAGGTGGAGATGGGTACTCGTTATCAGCTCGTGGTAGAGATTGCTCGCAGGATCGAGTAGGGGCAGCAGGACAAGAGGGCTAGATTCTTCGGAGATTTCAGAGGTGCCCCAGTTAGGGGAGAGGTCATTTTGGTGGTGGTCAGCCCAACATGCCTTCATATTCAGCACCCCCACCACCTCCCCGAGGTGTTCAGTGATGCCTCAGTTCAGCACCATGCCAGAGCGTTCCTACCGCCCTCCAGCTATTCAGGGTTCACCCGGTGGTTATTCAAGTCATTAGGGATCCTCCAGTCCTTACTTCAGTGCTATGCTAGAGGGTTCACATCGCTCTCCAGCCATTCAGGGTTCGGAGCAAGGCAGTGCAGCATGATTATCAGCCTATGGGTCCAACACTAGAAGTCCGGCCACCTAGAGGTGGAGGACTGGTCGGCAGGGGTCGTTCTAGAGGTGGATGCCAGTTAGAGGGAGGTCAGTCATCTCCTGTTCACTCTAGCGAAGCTCAATATTCCGGTGCTCCATCTAGATTCTATGCCATTCCGGCCAGATCAGATGTAGTGGCCTCAGACGTCGTGATCATAGGTATTATTTCAGTATGTGGTAGAGAGGCCTCAGTGTTATTTGATCCAGGATCCACCTATTCATATGTTTCACCCTTGTTTGCTCATTTTATGGATGTTCCTCGTGAGTTCTTGGGTTCTTCTATATATGTGTCCACTCCTATAGGTGATTCTGTAGTGGTAGACCGAGTCTATCGGTCTTGTGTGATCACATTCTGTGGGTTCGAGACTAGAGCGGACCTTCTATTGCTCGACATGGTTGATTTTGAGGTTATTCTAGGCATGGATTGACTATCTCCTTATCATGCCGTGCTAGATTGTCATGCCAAGATAATTACTTTGGCCATGCCCGAGTTTCCTAGGCTGGAGTGGAGAGGTTCCTCAGTTAGTGCAGCCAGCAGGGTTATTTCATTCCTGAAGGCTCGACATATGGTCGAGAAAGGTTGTTTGGCGTATCTTGCTTATGTGCGGGACACCACCGCCGAGTCTCCGACAATTTATTCAGTGCCAGTTGTTCGAGAGTTTGCCGATGTATTTCCTTCAGACCTTCCAGGCATGCCTCCAGATCGAGATATTGACTTTTGCATTGATGTAGCTCCAGGCACCTAGCCTATTTCCATTCTCCCGTACTGTATGGCTCCAAAGGAGCAGCTTGAGGAGTTGTTAGCTAAGGGGTTTATCAGACCGAGTGTATCTCCGTGGGGTGCTCCAGTCCTATTTGTGCATAAGAAGGATGGGTCTATGCGGATGTGTATTGATTACTGCCAGTTAAATAAGGTCACCATTAAGAACAAGTATCCTTTGCCGCGCATCAATGATTTGTTTGACCAGTTGCAGGGTGCTCAGGTGTTTTCTAAGATTGATTACGAGATCGGGATATCATTAGTTGAAGATTCGGGCGTCAGATGTTTCGAAGACTGCTTTCTGTACGAGATATGGCCATTATGAGTTCCAGGTGTTGTCCTTTGGCTTGACTAATGCTCCAGCAGCATTTATGGACTTGATGAATAGGGTATTCAAGCCGTATATTGATTTCTTCATCATCGTCTTCATTGATGACATCTTGATTTACGCACGTAGCCTGGGTGAGCATGAGCATCATTTGAGAGTTGTGCTCCAGAATCTGTGGGAACAGAAGCTATATGCTAAGTTCTTCAAGTGTGAGTTCTGGTTGGATTCCGTGGCATTCTTGGGACATGCGGTATCCGGGGAGGGTATCAAGGTCGATCCTAAGAAGATTGAGGCAGTTCAGAGTTGGCCACGTCCTACATCAGCAATAGAGATCCAGAGTTTCATGGGCTTAGCAGGTTATTATCGTCGATTTGTGGAGGGATTTTCTTCCATTGCAGCCTGATTGACTAGATTGACTCAGAAGAATGCCCCAATTCGATGGTCCGACGAGTGTGAGGCGAGCTTTCAGAAGCTCAAAACAACATTGACCTCAGCACCAATTCTGACATTGCCTTCCGGTTCTGGGATGTATACTGTGTATTGCGAATCTTCATGCGTTGGCTTGGGATGTGCGTTGATGCAGGGAGGGAGATTTATTGCTTATGCTTCGCGCCTGCTGAAGGTTCATGAGAAGAATTACACTGTGCACGATTTGGAGTTAGTGTCGATTGTTCATGCTCTTAAGATTTGGAGGCACTACTTGTATGGGGTGTCCTGTGAGGTTTATACGGATCACCGCAGCTTACAACACTTGTTCAAACAGAGGGATCTTAATTTGAGGTAGCGCAGGTGGCTTGAGTTGTTGAAGGACTATGACATCACCATTCTTTATCATCCGGGAAAGGCGAATATGGTAGCAGATGCTTTGAGCAGGAAGGCGGAGAGCATGGGTAGCTTGTCTTATATTGCAGAGGAGGAGAGACCTCTAGCTTTGGACATTCAGTCCTTGGCTAATCTCCTGGTGAGATTAGACCTTTCAGAGCCTCGTCGAGTTCTTGCACATGTGGTTGCCTAGTCTCCGTTAATGGGGAAGATTAAGGCTCGACAGTTTGATGATCCGTGCTTAGCAGATCTGCGGGAGACAGTGGTTCAGGGTGGTGCCAAGGAGGTTACTATTGGCGAGGATGGTGTTCTGAGATTTCAGGGTCGTTTATGTGTTCCTAATATTGATGGCCTGATGGAGAGGATTCTAGAGGAGGCACATAGTTCTCGGTATTCTGTTCATCCTGGTTCTACGAAGATGTATCGTGATTTGAAGCAACATTACTGGTGGAGGCAAATGAAGAAAGACATTGTGGAGTATAGCGCTAGGTGTCTTAACTGCAGCAAGTTAAGTATAAGCACTAGAGGCCAGGAGGCCTACTTCAACAGATGCCCATTCCCGAGTGGAAGTGGGAGCATATCACTATGGACTTCGTGGTTGGGTTGCCTCAGACTTTACGGAAGGTTGACGTGGTTTGGGTCATCGTGGATAGATTGACCAAATCGGCACATTTCATTCTAGTGGCTACTACTTATACTTTTGAGAGGTTAGCCCAGATCCACATTCAGGAGATAGTCCGGTTGCACGGTGTGCCGGTGTCCATTATATCAGATCGAGGTCCTTAATTCACCTCGCACTTCTGAAGAGCATTTCATGTGAGTTGGGTACCCAGATAGATCCCAGTACAACCTTTCACCCTCAGACTGATGGTCAAATGGAGCGTACAATTCAGATATTGGAGGACATGCTTAGGGCATGTGTGATTGACTTCAGAGGTCAGTGGGACCAGTTCTTGCCTTTGACCGAGTTTGCTTACAATAAAAGTTTTCCATCCAACATCGAGATGGCTCCATTTGAAGCCTTGTATGGTCGGCGATGTCGTTGTCCTATCGGGTGGTTTGAGCCTGGCGAGGCTAAGTTATATGGCACCGACCTAGTGAGAGGTGCCTTGGAGAAAGTGAAATTAATTCAGGAGAGGCTCCGCACAGCACAATCCAGACAGAAGAGTTACGCAAATCAAAAGGCGCGTGATGTATCATTTATGGAGGGAGATAAGGTCCTATTGAAGGTCTCACCGATGAAGGGTATTATGAGGTTCGGGAAGAAGTTCAAGCTAAGCACGAGGTTTACAGGTCCTTTCGAGGTGTTGAGCGAGTTGGGGAGGTTGCTTATGAGCTAGCTTTACCTCCCAGTTTATCAGGAGTTCATCCAGTTTTCCGTGTCTCCATGATCCGAAGGTACCACACCGACTTCTCTAACGTGGTTGATTTCATTACTATTCAGCTGGATGAGAGGTTGGGCTACGAGGAAGAGCCAGTTGCTATCATTGATAGGCAGGATCTCCAGTTGAGATCCAAGAGAGTTTCTGCCGTAAAGGTCCAGTGGAGGGGACAACCAGTTGAGGAGGCGACTTGGGAGTCCGAGGAGGACAGGCGGAGTAGATATCCACATCTATCTAGAACTTCAGGTACGATTCGAGACCCGTTCAAGGATGAACGTTTGTTTAAGAGGTGGAGAATGTAATGACCCAACCGGTCATTTTGTGTTATCAGACCCCGTTCCCCTAAATGAGACTTTCCGTAGCGGCTTATTATGATTTATGACTTGCGGGGACGGATGGTTCGGGATTCAGAAGCGTTTAGAGTGATATGGGAACACTTGGTTACTTAAGGTTGGCCTTTAAGGCCAAGTTTGACTTCGGTCAACATTTTGAGTAAACAACCTCGGAATAGAGTTTCGACGGTTCCGGTATCTTTGTATGATGATTTCATACTTGGGCGTATGTCCGGAACGGGTTTTGGATGACCGGGGGGCGTTTCAGCGTCTAATAGTGAAATCTGAATTTCCTTAAGTTTGAACTTTTGTTTGGAACGTGTTTTTGTGTTATCAAGGTCCGAACGAAATTCCGAAACAAGGAATAGTTTCGTTATGTCTTATGACTTGCCTGCAAAATTTGGTTTCATTTCGAGTAGTATAGGTCGGTTCGACGCATTGATATCGAATTTAAGAACTTGAAGTTCTTAAGTTTGATCTTTAGGGGTTTTGAGGTGTGATTTTGAGTTTTAGCGTTGTTTAGAGTGTTCCGAAGGCTCGAGCGAGTCCGCATTATGATTTGGGACTTGTTGATACATTTGGACGGGGGCTCGGGTGGGCCCAAGTGCCTCTCGAGCACCAAACGAGGCCAAAAACTAGCTGAAACAATTGCTGGTGCACCTGATTTGGGGTGACCCCAGGTGCGGTTGCCCAATCACAGGTGCGGGACCGCTCCTGCAGTCCCAACCTCGCAGGTGAGATCCCCTGGTGGGCCGCCCATTCCTCGCAGGTACGAGCCTTTCCTCGCAAGTGCGGACTCCTGTCCGCAGGTGCAAGCTTAGGTCCGTTTTCCCATTTCCGCAGGTGCGAGACCGCAAGTGCGGTCCTTGAGCCGCAGGTGTGAAACCACTGAAGGCAGTGGGTTCTTTAAAATACGGAAATATCCATTTTCCTCCCTTTCTTCCACCAGTAGAGACCTTGAGAGCTTGGGAAAAAAAGCCCCACGACCTATCTACTAAAAGGTAAGTAAATTCTACCTTAGTGTTAGTTTAATACATGAATTCTTAGTTAAAATTAACTACCTAATTAGTGAAA